>APFE031634159.1:33200-77828 GCA_000404065.3 Pinus taeda
CCATACCACTTTCCTTCAATCCATTAAGAACAAGTTCATAAATATTTTCAGCTGTAGAAGTCTCTCTCATCTTATTAATCCCAAGTAGATAGGAATGTCTAATATGTTCATTAACCATATAAATGCTCATGCAAATCCATGAAGTATTATCTATAGCCGTAACCTCATCTAAAGACAATGCCAAAAACATAGCATTTGCAATCTTCTCTTTCAAATCATCCTTTTCTACTTGAGCTAGATATCCTACCCATCCCCAACCACTAGTTATAGACCAATGAGAAGATGGAAAGTTTGGAACTTGAAGAAAAGATAGTAATTTCATGTGATCTGGATAATTTGTCATAGGACGACCTTTAGATAAGATGTGAAATACAGTGCTCAATTGTATCGTCTTGGATAACAAATTTCTTTCCATCGTCTTTTCAAATAGAGATATGATGGTTCCTCTGTCTGCCTCAAGTTTCCTCATACATAATAAATATTTTTTATATTCTTCTGCATATTCAACATGTCGACATTCCTCAGAAGATTTCCATCTAACAATAGATTTCTCTTTACCATTTACAATTTTCTTTTCATACACCTTTCCTGCATGCTTTTGTACCGTATCTAGCTTCATTTGAAATTTCACTTCCTTTTGAGTTTTCCAACTACACGCAATACATCTAACTTGTCGGAAAACCTCTTTCTCATTTGTAGGAGGTATTTCTTCAATAAATGGAAAACTTGAGACCCAATTTTCTTGGAATTGTCTCCCTATGGCCCACTGGACTCTTTTCCTTTTCCGCGAATGGATTGTGTCACTTTCCAAGGAAAAATCTTTAACATTTTCATCACCAATTTCTGTTGAAACTGCATTTATCTCACCTTGACCACTTGAGGAACCTATTTCTTCATCCATCGTATGGATATCAAATGCATTTCCACAAGAGTTAACCTCTCTCTCAGTAGCAGATTGTTCAAAGGAGCTTGAATCATGAAGAGAATGTGTATTTTTGGATGGAGCCTTTTGAAAGTATGATAATACATCTGTTTGCCTTAATGGTTTCTTCCCATGATTATCCTTTGACATCTCACTAAATATTCCACAAGTAAAGTTTCAAATCGATCTGCAAACCTGCATCAACAGTTTTCAAGCGTTGAGATATGCTTCATATAAATTCATTTGTTCATAGAAAATAGAATTGTACTTTGCAAAAGAATTGTTGAGTCAACATTGAAAGAACATATATCATAAATTGAATTTTGAAGCAAAATGGAATTTCACAAAAATTATTTAACAATGATAATGGGAAACTATTAAATTTTAAGACATAAAATATAATAATTCATTTGTATAACATTGAAACAACATAACAGAATAAGAGGAAGCAGAGATTCAGCCATGGGTAAAATTAAGAGAAAAGCAAATTTTTGCAATGCCGGACATGGTCTAGTCAAATATTATGCATACTATGAGCAACTCCAGTGTTGTATATAAAAACAGTCACTGTGGATAAACTTGGCAGCAAAATAAAGCAACATTCAATACAGTTGAGGATACCCATATTTGGACCTGTAGTAGTATAGTTGCTTCGTATAAGTTGTTTTACAGAAGGATGAAAAAAAAAATAGACAGAATTTAAGAGATCAGGCCCTCAATATCAGATTGTCGAATGTTGTGTCACCTTGGGAAGCTTAAATTCATGAATTAATTTGTACTTATAGCCTACTTAATTCACCAACGCGGATATTTTGTGGAAATGGATATCTAGGCTTTCTCTGTTTCATTCAAGGATCTTGTCTCTCAATAATGGCCACAAGGCATATGTCTAGAATGCATTCTTAGTGTAAATTACGCTGCAACACTGTTTAAAATTGGTGGGATGCTTTGTCCTCTGGAGTAACCTGCACCCAAAAACTGAACGACAACACGGAGGAAAGTTCTCAATATATCAATCGACAGCAACGATCTAACTTTGTATGATACTAAGTTATCTTCCTTCAAAATCAATTTTGAGGACTCTGATCTAGATTACAAGTCTGGGTACAAAATTTTCTAAGAGCTTCTCTGCTCACTATTACTCAGCATACATGCAAGGATGGGTTTGTTTGTTGGGATGATAAACCCAATGCAATGTCAGTAGTGGGAAGCCATTACACCCGCTCCATCAAAATAACACAACCTCTAGTCTGTGATATGATCCATAAACTCATTGCAATCTAGTTAACATACAGTTGAGTAACAACATCGGTTGACTCCTTTTGATGGACTACCGATCAAATAGGCCATGTATGGTTGTACCACTTTTTCAATTAGATGCCAAGATTATGATAGGCATTCTCATATTTGTTTGTACGGTCTCTTGACTGAAGGAAAGGAAATGGAAAAAGGGATGAGATCTGGTTCTGAACTGTAGAAGTTAATTACGTCAAAGTGACCAAGCATCCTTTACCAACCCAGCTATCAAAACACCACATCACCTATCATGAAGATGTAAGGGTTTCATAGTTGCACTACTCTCTTGTTAATTCAGTAAAAGAGGAATTATTTCTCTGACTCCTTAAGAGGGATCCTAGTACAAATGTTCACATGCTCAGAGAATCACTGTCAGGACATACGAATAATGCACCAACTGGAAATATTTCCATTCATTATTATTTTGTCCAAGCTATTATGTATTCTTGTAGTTGGTAACCTACAAGTTGAGTTTATACCTGATAGAATTTGTTAGAAAATGGAGTAAGTTTACTCAATTAACATGGAACGTGAATATGTTCCAGTTTGTATCAAGGTTTGTAGTCTTCTATAGGCATAAAAAGGCAGTTTGTAGACCTAGCTGAAACCAATCAACCAGAGGGCGGTTTCCAAGAGTACTAGCACCTAGGTGTTGTGTATGTGCCTAATTGAAACCACGTGTTCAAGTGATTGACAAGGATTTCATTTTTAAAAAAAATGAGAAGTTGTCTTTAACAGATGGTAAAAATGGAATAAGCATGCCCCTCCCACCTGCAGTTTAAGCAAAGAATGAGGTTGCTGGTGCCTTTCTAGTACCATTACAATAGTGACAATCATCCGCCCAAAGACTACATCAAAAGTATCTGCCTGTAAGCTATAATCAGTAGTTGGCACGAGACCCAAGATCAATAGCAAACTCCATGCAGGGAAGGAGCATCTTTGATAAAACTCAAAAATGAGTCAGGAGGATTAGAATAAGAGTACAATTTCACCAAGTTGCATGCAAACAACATCTGTGGCCCTTCCAAATCAGAGAACCAAAAGTTTGTCCAATGTATCCGTGACAAGCTTGTCAACATCCTGATTCCTTGTAAGAGTCTGTAATAGGAAGCTCATTTCTGTGTTGAAAATCAATCAAATTTCCCTCTTCCTATGAACACAAGCAAAGGGAAACAACTTATCTTGTAAAGACTAATGCAATAGTGAGAAACTCATGAAACAACCGACAATTAACAGTTTCATAAAAGAGAAGGCTTCAACCACTCTTTAATGTCAAAACTCTAAAACACCAGGAATCTGGCTCTGACAATGAATCCTTTAGGAGGCTCTTCACTCTAATCATAAATGTCATCAAATTCAATGTTTTAGAAAAGTAGATGAGCTATAATACCATCTACCTTCCCACACTGATTCTCTCATCCATTAATGCTTTCCCAACTTTGTGCCTTTTGACTTATCTGTTTAGGTTGCATTTGAAATTTGAAATTACTAGTAGTTAGTTTTGTCCTAGTCATTGAGTCTTTGTTTCTGGTAGAAGGAATCCAAGGGGTATATTATCTATTTACTAGGAAGTTCTGAAAATTCAGTTGCACGCAAAGGATACAAACATATATAAATTGTTTTGCTAAATTTGGGAATTTTTTCTTTTCTTTTTTTAAGAAATTTATGATTATCACTGGCAAGTGTGTCATTCCCATTTTGGGAAATTAAAATGGAATGTAGTTAACTTACAACGGTTGAAAGGATCCCTCAGCTGAAAGGCTACAGCTGGGGCATATATTCCATCGATGTCACATAGGACTTATACGTGGCCCTAACTGCATGAAACAAGCCACATCACGTAAGACTTGAAACCTATATATACGTTAATCAAAGAAAGATTGCACAGGTATAAAAGTCTTCTACCATCATTCCCTTGAGGCCTCATCATGTTGAACTTCAAAAAAAGTAGACATAACTTGTAGATTGTAATCATGAACTACTCTTTCAAAGAATCTACTCAGCAAACAACATTGATGTTTAAGCAGGTGGGATAAATCTAAAGTTGAAAATACATATTTCAACAAATACACTCTTTATTCTTGGGGCAATATGCTTGGTAGTTAACAGTGGCTTGTCGGGTTGGTGAAAGGAGGGAGTTGTATTTACCTCCACCAGGGTTCCAAGTCACATCAATGACACTTGTGCTTTTGCTTGTGTGCTGTGCATCTGTACTTGTTGGGGCCAGGGGCAAGTTCTGGGCAACCTTGGCAGAATAGGTACCCCCTGCTTGTGGCTTCTTACCGGAAGGACTCCAATTTAACTGCTGTCAGCTGGCGGTAATACTAGTAAACTCCCTTAGATTGGAGATGGACAATCTGTCTTCATTAGGAAAATTGGATTAGCTGTAAAAATAAAATACATCTGTATAAACTTGTGGATACTTTCCACCATTATCTATATTTAGTTTTTCAATTATTTCCATGTTGCCACTACCTTTCAACTATTGCTCGAAAAGTTTTGGACACCTCAAAAGTCTATGATTTTTTTTCTAAAAAAGCTACTCAAATTTTCTGAGTACAGTCCTCCATAAAAATCAGGAAATACCTGTAGCATCCAAGGATCATGCATAGGATTGACAACGAAGATTACCATCCACTAACTCTAAAAGATTGTTTTTCCTACCAAGATTTAACCTTATCAAATTTTTTTATGTTGTTTATCAATAAGAAAAGCTTCACAGGAACCTTATGCTCTCTGAATGTTTGGAAATTCATACACCATTATCATTCATATTCCTTGTACATGCCCAGGGTCTACAGAACCACAAGCTGACATAATATATTTCATGAAAACAGAAATACTTCAACTACTGTGCATAGGGACCAAAGTGAAATACTGAAGTTGCATCATAAGAGGGCCTTGTTCGGTGAGTAGCAAATGGGTGTGGGAGAGACTCACTCATTGCACACAGCAGCTACTAGATTAAAAGTGAAGGCTAAAGAAGTCATAGGTGAAAGTATTGTCACTGCAAGCTTGCTCGGGACAAACTAGGACTAAGAATGGGGGAGATGTTGGAGGCCCTCTTAGGCCTATGCAATAGTCATTATACTTTAGTATAAGTAAATCCATGTAATAAGAGGTAAATGTATAAGTAAACATAATGAGTGATTAGTTGGAGCATGTACAATCGCTCCAACCATTTGCCTAATGTATAAATGCACGTGAATACTTAACGCAAAGACAATTGGAATTCTTTCCCAATACTTCTTCTCATGTGAATGTGTGTGTTCTTGCCAGTGTTCATGATGTAGTCTGTTCTTGTCTGCATGTTGAGGCTCTGCATTCAACAAAACTCTATTGCTGTCCCAAAACAACAAGGAGGATGGGGTATAAAAATCTGGCATGGTTCTCCAAAGCTCTTACTGCCAAGGGAGTATAGAAACTCATCAAGGTTCAGGTCTCTAGGCACATGTTATGTACCAAAAATATATAAGCATGTCCTCTATCTCTGATTGGATAGGATCCCTAGTAAAATATTCAAAGAATAGGTCCATTGTTAGGAAAACTATCATCTAAGATTTACCTCTAATGCAATGGAAGGTGGGCTCTGGAACACAAGTTCTTATTGGAATTATCCATCAGTGAGCGGCATAGGAGGCATTATTTACCTTTCATCCGCCAACTATATCTCCTTCTCTGCCAACATAGGTCCTGCTACAAATAGTTCTGCTGAACTGTTTGCTCTAAAACAATTAATCCAGCATGTGAAGGAACAAGGAATCACTTCTTTACATATCTATCGGGACTTTTGGTTGTTATAAACTGGATAAAAGGCAAAGCTAGGCTAAACAACTACATTATTTTTCCTCTCTATCAACAGATTTTGATTCTCATCACATCTTTTACAAATATTTCCTTTGATCATGTCTACAAGACTATGAATGAAAAAGCAGATCACCTCTCCAAATCTGGCTTGGAATTGGACCGTGTGAGAAATTACGTGGTAACATAATCTAGATCTGATTTTAAGTGGGTGAGTAGGAATATGTGCCAGATATCTACAATCTAAAACACATACAACTCAAGAAGGCATCGTGCCCCTTGCCAATTTGAAAGGGTTAATGTATGGAATTTGCAGTGATTGTTGGGTGTGCACGTGGGGATATGTGTCAAATTGCTACAGTTAAATTTTTGACCAATTTCAACTTGATACCACAAGATTTGGCTAAAGTACAGTCAACTGATTCTTGGTGCTTTCGATGTCAAAGTGTAATTTCGACCTGAATTTCGGTTCATAGGTGGGTTAGGGTGTTATGAAGCCCGATATGGAATTTCGGCCCAATCTGACGTAATGTGAAGGATTTATAGCTCCTGCCCCTTCTATCCATGCTTCCATCAACGACATGTGCACCATATGGCATTAGCCTTTTGCTGACTTGCACTCAACGGAGGACCTGCCCTGATCAGAACTAATATCTGATAAAGTATATTCACATGACCTGATACGAATCACTAACCTTTGGGATTGTATACGGGTATTTAAAGAGATGGATGGGAAATATTAATATGGAGTGTTGCTCTTTGGAAGCCCTCCAGGCATATGGTCAGGTAGGTGAGTTTTTATGTCATCAAATAGTTAGCAATATAAAACAATGGTTGGAGAGAGATTATCAAGGTGGTTAGCCCGAGATAATTCTTCATACTATTTAACCAGGCTCAATTTGAAATGGCCATGCATCACCTGAACAGAACATGGAAGGCTATTCATGGCCACGAGATTTCAAGGATTTGATATTGAGCAATAGCAGCAAATTTCTCTCTAGGGTTGTCTCAATCTTTTCCCAATGCATATCTTCCTATTATTGCAGGCTTAAAGTTGTCCAATGTTATTTGTTGAACCTTGGGATTCCTGGAAACAGACAGTAAGAGTTTGGTTGCGGCAATGATATGAATTTGTAATGCCATTAATGTGCTGACATGAGCCTAAATTTGCATTTGACAAACGGAAAGCATGTCAGCTACTCACATGGCATGGCTATCAGATGTGATTAAATCCACAAGTGAGATTCGTATTACCCCAATCATTATTGGAAGAGGTCATCATTATCTTTCTCATTAGATAGGAAAATTAGCATTGATTGGGAGAATCTTTAGTTGGAACCTATGCGAACTCAAGATTAGAGAGGGTTTGTAAAAGAACAAATTGCAGAGAGCAGAGATAGATTGAGGCTGAGCAGCGGAAGTGGAGTATGAAGCCAAGAGTCAGAGTTCATGGGCAATGGATCCAGATTAAGTGTTAGTGCTCATTAGAAAAGCATTGCTGGGTCAACCCAAGAATCAGCCCAGCCATCTCAAGTCTACAGCAAGTTGAAAAGCTGTGTTAAAAGATAGACTGATATGGGATGTTTTCTTAAACAAACATGATGGTTTCAGAGCATTCCAAGCCTTATGCAGACTGGACAATAGTCAGCTGGTCCTCCCAACTGGAGGTGGAAATGAAGAGTGTCATTGACAACCAAATACCTCATTCAAAATTGGCTAGACTTGTATGTTTGTCTTCACGAAGGGGTGCATCAGATTTCCTCACAAAAAATGTCAACTCTGAAGAGTTTAACTAGTGAAAAGGACTGCAATGGGAAGGAAACAACAACCACGTGTCATAACATCTCGAAGGATTTGCAAGAATAGACACTCCAGTAGGGTGTTAATGTACGCTTGTTCAAGTCTGTGCTAGTGCAAACTTGAAGAACATAGCTGAGGCTTTGCCTCTAGTTTTGTTTTGCATGTAATCTGTTTCCTAGCCAAGACTAGACTCTATAGCCTCTACTATTTGTAATTGGTCTTCCCAATTGTAGTTGGAAATGAGGAGCGTGACTGACAGCCAAAAATACTTAATTCAAAATAGCCTGGACTTGTAAGTTTGTCTTCAGTGGCCGTTGCACCAGATTTCCTCTTATAGAATCTCAACTTTGAAGAGTATATATAGTGAGGACTAATTACGTGACATAACATCTCGAAAAAATTGCAAAGATAGACACTCCAGTATGGTGTTTATGTAAGCTTATTCAAGTGCTTGCTTATGCACACTTGAAGAATATAGCTAGGGCTCTGCCTCTAGTTTTGTTTTTCATGTAAAATATTTTCTAGTCAAGTCTATAGCTTCTAATACTGTATAGTTGGTTCATAAGAAATATAAAAAAAAAAAAATTGCAATGAAATTACCCTCATTCTGTCATGTGATTCATCTCCTAAAGCAATGTATGGCAAGTCTAAGTGCCCCTTATTTATTTCTGGGTATTGAGATGTCATGGGGCACAGAGTTATTCCAAAAGAATATATCCATACCAGTCTAGTTCGTGTTTATCTCATCTTGTCCACAAAGAAATTAAGAGTGTGATTTTGTATCAATCCCTTGTTATGTTTGAAGTCCTAAACACAGTCCATCGAGCACAATGCACAAGCCAGCATTGTTGTTCTAAACCCATAAATCCTTCCACTAAATTTGCACTAGTATAAAGTGGAGCTTTTCTCTTTTAATATACCCCTGAACGTGCCCTTTTCACATATTTTTGGAAGGGTAATCTGCTTGTTCCATAATACATATAGGAAAAAGCATGGATTAGAGTCTCTCCATTCAACCCTAATTAGGTATCGCGCTTTTCTCCCCATTGTTTCCCTTCTCAATCAGTGTCAACAAAGAAAGAATTGGGCAACATGATGTGAGATCTGCTAGCTAAATATGCCCACTGAGTTCATAGGTTATGCATGTACAGGGTTCTCTCAATGTTGAGTTGAGAGTTTTCTGTGGCTTCACCTCTCTCCTATTCTGTTTCATCCAGGTTGTGTTCGATTAGTTGTTTTAGGCCAAATTGCTTATCCTAATATCCCATTCCAAATACGTTATACTCACCAAATGGCAAGGAGGGACAACAAAATATTTTCAATGGAAGTAAAACTAGAAATGCAAACTAAAGCAATGTATCCACAAAATATGAGAAATGAGTTAAAACAAAAGAGCATGCACTTTTTTATTAGTGATAAGGGCAGAAAAAATACAAGGTAAAACTAGCCCAGGGGCCAAATTAGCACAAAGGCAAAAATAAGCTTGGGCACAACTTCTATCTCATAGCTCCAACTTTTGATGAGACTAACCCCCTTTACTGAATGGTGAAAGTGACTAACCTTAAGGTCAACAATTAGATTACATCTTGGGGATCTGTAAGTATGGAATTATACAATCACAACTAAAGACCGAATATTGGATCATTCCTTGGATCTCTTCAAGCTACCCTACCTCGTAGACGAAAGAGAACAATGCTGCCTCAGATAGATTTCCAGTTTAACTTTGAACTGTTTTGTTATATGGATGTTTTTACAATGTGTAATGAAATATTCTTTCTTGACAGATCTTTCTCGCATGTATGTTTATAATGTTGTCTAGTTCAAATTAAAAAGATTTGCAATCAAGTTGGGGTTAATTTAAGCCATCCACAAATAGATTGTATTCCTTCTCTGATATGAATCATAAAAGGAACAGAGGGCGGGTTCATATGTAAGGTAGAACCAGTCTAGTGTCCTAATTAAAGGGCACTAATACATCGTAATGTCATCTATATGAGTACAAAAAAAAATAAAAATATATTGGAATAATGGCCATGGGGCATACACTTTATTTATAAATTAAAAGATTTACATCGGTGTTTTCTTGGACAGTGCTTGAGAAAATCCCAAACAAAATTTAAGCAAGCTTGCCTCTCATAGCACCTGTAAAGCAAAACAAATGTAGTCATCAAATGAAGAGCACTGGACCTGCTTGCTCAATCCCTGGTTTATGGCAACGGTTTTCATCAATAAACCTTTTCTTCAGCCTATGAATTAGTCTCGAGCTGCCCTAGCTTTCTGCTTATCATTGACAAAGTTCATTACAAGTGTGTTTTACCTTGACAAATTCACTGCCTTGTCAAGACTCTGTATCATTAAAAAGAGAGATATCCTGCCAAAAAACTCCATTTATACAGTACCTTCCCTGCAAATACAGTGATACACACATAAAAGCAAGAAAAGTTTCCCATTGAAGACTAGATTCATCTGCAGAGACATAGATCCGGGGTAACACTTTCCTCACAGAAGCTGCCCCAAAACTAAAATAAGGAGAGGGGAACCAGCAATCCTTATCTAGATTGCAGATTCTTGGAATATTCCAGAATCTGACAAACAGGAGTGAAGTCAATTTTTTGACCTCACTCCTGTCCATCAGATTCTGGGATATTCCCAGAATTCTGCAATTGAGTTAAGTTCGAGGGAGGGGAACCACAGAAATAATATACAACCAACAACTTGCCTTCTCACTAAGCAACTGGTGCAGATCTCCCAGGCCATAGTGACAGTGGGCATGCCTGACAATCAGGGAGTGACATTTAAGCCGTGAGCTTCAAAATCAAAATCAAGATGCCTGGGCATAAAGTACTTTCCCTGAACTATTGAGTCTTGACAGGTCACAGATGTGAGCAATAAATACACTGGAAACACTATCTGAGTCCCAGAAAAAAAGATATTCAATGCCATGCTATAGCTTGAATCCCAATGGTTAGTCTATTCTCGAAAAGTAGGAAACATGGTGTGGAAAGAAGATTAATATTTATTTCTTTTGTGTTCATCACAAATACTCAATGCTCCTCGTTTTTTCTGAAAGAGCCTAAATAATATCATGCTTCTTCGCAAGTTCTAGCAAAACGCAGAGCCTCTTGTAAGAGAACGAACTGGGCTTCTGCCCCTTTTCTATTGTCTCAAGGAAGCACTTTTCTGCTTCATCTAACTTGCCATTATCACAGAGCGCATCCATCAATATATCTAAAACCAAGGAATAAGAACCATAACCCTTTTGAACCATATCATCCCATAACTGAAGGGCTAGGTCCAGTTGGTCACGCTGGCAAAACAACTTCATCAGTAACATGCACAGTTGGTCACGCTGGCAAAACAATTTATTTATAAATTAAAAGATTTACATCGGTGTTTTCTTGGACAGTGCTTGAGAAAATCCCAAACAAAATTTCAAGAATGGACAGAGTCAACCAGAGCGAATAATTAGTGAAAAACAAACTTCAAACTTGAAGAAAAACAAAGCCAACTTACCCTGATTCAAAAGTCGGCTACAGATGTGCAGAAAGGAGCGTCCTTGACCTCGAATCTATTTTGATAACCACTTGCTAACGATTTTCTCTCCAACAACGCTCTAACACCCAACCGTGATCCTCGTTACTGTTTTCAAACTTGTAGATGGCCCGCAGGACATGCTCAGCACCTTCGACTTTCTCAGAACCGCATAAAGGGGCTTAACCAGATAAAAAAAGCTATTTCAAAACAATTTTATAACCAGGTAGCGGGAGCCATATACACATGAAAACAACGGAACCTATTTCAAAACAAGAATTCACCTATTTCAAACCAATTTTATAAACCTGGAGAGTCAGCCATATACACATGAAAACAACTGAATTCTGAATCCGTGAAAACAGGGAGCCCTATTCATGAAAACAGCGGCTGAATCCGTGAAAACAGGGATCCCTCCTTTTGGTAAAAATTAAGGTCCGCCTTCTATTTCAAAACAAATTTAATTTTTTTAGACCAAATCTATCTTCACAATTTCATTACCAGACTAGAAAAAACCAAAAAGTAAATCAGAAATAGTGATTTTGAATCTTGATCTCCCAAAACCAGGAGCAAAGATCAAAATGGGGCGATTTTAAGAAAATCCGATTTGGTAAATATCAAAATGGGGCGATTTTAAGAAAATCTCATTTCGGTTAGTGTATCTACCCTGGGCGAAAATAAAAAAATAAATTAGTTTTTAAATAAAATGAGGGCTAATTATATAAAAAAAAAATATTATTTTAATTAAAAATTCGCCCCATTAAAATATAAAAAACCTTAAATTTCGCCTTTGGGCGATTATTCGCCCCTAAAAATTACCCCTGATTCTAAAACATTTGCAGAAAAAAATTTATAGCGAAAAGCCACGATGACCTATTTGGAGTAGCGAAACCCTAGAATCCAAAGCTCTGATACCAAATGTTATGAACCAGCTCAAGAAAAGATAGAAAAGATAGATCAATGCCTTAGAATTCAGCCTCTTCAAGGGGGCAACCTCCTTTACATTACATAAATGAACAATTCTTGGATGATTCAAATGACAAAACCTCCTTTCTATATATAGGAGTCTAAGGAGTCATAGTATAACCCAACCAACCTAACAATAATAATATAAAGCCACAAAAATAAAATAGAGGGATTCTATGGGGCACAGTAATAACAATATGGGGACAATAGGGGTACAACAATATTAATAAGGGATACAACTACAATAGTAATGGGGTAATCACTAGTATTATAAGGACCCAACGCAACATCAAGCCCTTCAGGGATGAGGTATTATGTGATGTTGCTCCCATTGATGTTTGTGATGTATTATTAGGCCAACCATACTTACAGAAGTAACATGTTGTGTATGAGTCAAGGCCTCATGCTGTTATTGTTACTTTGGGAAATAAGTTGTACAGGATACCAGAGGTATCATTGCCTACCGCCATCTCTTTGGTTACTGTAAAAAATGCACTAAGCTCATTTCCAAAACCGGGAAATTCATTTTCCTGATGATATGCCCTTAGGGAAAGAAGAAGATGTTGGCCATGACCTCTAGACAGGGCCCCTCCACACGACAACAATAGAAGGACAAGGTCATGGAGGAGTATGAGGACATCTTCACCTCCCTCACAGGGGTGCCTTTGCACTGTTAGGTCAAGCACTCCATCGATCTAACCCCAGGTGCATCGCTGCCCAATGGCCAATCTATCAGCATTCTGTTCTGGAGAATGATGAAATTAAGAGGTAGATTCAGGCGCTGCTGCAGAAAGGTCACATCGGGCTGAGTTCATCACCCTGTGGGAGCCCGATCGTGTTTGTACAGAAGAAGGATGGGAATTGGAGACTCTGTATTGACTATCGAGCACTGAACAAGATCACTGTCTGGAATAGGTACCCGATCCCACAGATTGATGACCTTCTGGACCAACTGAAGGGGGAAAAATATTTCAGCAAAATCAACTTGAAATCAGGATATCACTAGGTACCAATCGAACCCTCTGATTGGTGGAAGACTACCTTCAAAGCCAAGGAGGGCCTTTTCAAATGGTTGGTTATGCCTTTCAGGGTTGATGAATGCTCTTGCAACCTTCATGAGGTTGATTGATGACATATTGCAGCCATTCACCAACTCATTTTTAGTGGTATACTTGGATGACATCCTTATCTTTAGCCAAAGTTGGGAAGAGCACCTCCACCACATCCGACAGGTTCTCCAGACACTACGGCAACACAAGCTATGTGCCAATTTGAAAAAGTGCACTTTGGCATAACCCAGGTTCAATATCTGGGATACATTATTGATGAATGAGGGGGTGCATGTGGATCCAACCAAGATCCAAGTCATTCAGTATTGGCCAACTCCAACCACCCTGACAGAGCTCCACAACTTTCTGGGTCTTGCCAATTTATACCACAGTTTTGTGTTGGGATTCTCTCATATCACTTGGACCTTGAGTCAAGTCACCAAGGGAGGACTGAAAGAAAAATTCTTTGGTCTGAATATCAATAGAAGGCATTCACAGAGTTAAAACATTGCCTCTGCTTTGCACAAGTGCTCACATTACCAGACTTGCAACACCCATTTGAGATCGAGACATATGCTTCTGACTATGCTATTGGGGTAGTCCTTACTCAATAGGGGCATCCAGTGGCATATCATTGTGAGACACTTTCAAACACAGTCTAGAAGTATCCCACTTATGAAAAATATATGTATTCCATTGTGCATGCCTATCGACAATGGAAGCATTACATTTTGGGGAAGGAAACAATCAACCACACAGACCACCGGCCCATACAGTTCATACAGATGCAAGGGAAGTTGCAGAATGGTCGCCCCCAGAAGTGGTCCACATTCCTGCAATAGTTCCATTTGAATATCAAGTATAAGAAGAGTAACACCAAAATGTTTGAGATTGCCTCAACCGACCACCAATCATGGCGTTAACCACCGTGCTCAACTCTTGTGGGCATGAGATTACTGATTGGCCACTTCTCTACAAAAGTGACCTAGAATTTGGCTACACATACCAGACGCTCTTGGAGGGTAAACAAGTTCCATATTTCCACCTCCAGGATGCCCTATTATGCCACCTTGGACACCTTTGTGTTCCTTCAAGAGAGTGTGCCAAGATGATTTGGGAAACACACTACAGTCGGGCCGTTGGGAATTTTGGGGTCGAGAAAATAGTGGCAGTACTGCATAAATATTTCTATTGGTTCAATCTTTGACAATATGTCAAGAAGTACATCAGATTCTGCACTGCCTGCACCATTGCCAAACCGACCATCAAGAAGCACGATCGCTATACTTTGTTTCCTACCCCTAGTCGACCTTAGGAATCTATCTCCATGGATTATATGTCGGGCCTTCCTTCTACTAAGCATGGCAGTGATTGTGTTTTTGTGTTTGTTGATAGATTCTCGAAGATGGCCATTATGGTAGCCTGCAAGAAGAATATCACAGTGGAAGCCACTGCTAAACTCTTCTTTGAACGAGTGTGTGTACACTTTGGGATCCCACAGTATATCATCTCAGATTGGGACAACAAGTTCCTCAGTACATTATGGTCCAGTCTCTAGTCGAAGCTGGATACCAAGCTCACTAAGTCCACAACTTTCCATCCCCAAACTGATGGACAAACAAAGGTCATCAATAGGATGATTGTACACATCCTGCGTATGTAAAACTCAAAGCATCCACGCACATGGGATGAGTTCCTCCCCTATGTCCAACACAGCTATAACTGGGCTCTCCACATCTCGATTAGCCACAACCCTTTTTAGGTAGGCTTGGGATTCCAGCCACTATGTCCCATTGATGTGGCCATGCCATTTGCAGCTACTCCGGCAGATTCGGCTCATGTCTAGTATGAAACCGATAAGGAAAACAACTTCATTGAGAACATCGAACATATCCGCCAGTAGGTCCACAACATTTTGGAGAAATCAAATGCCAAGTACAAGCAGTGACATGATCAACATTGGGTGCCACACAAGTTTCAGGTGGGTGACAAGGTCTGGTTGCATTTGCAAAAGGAACGCCTTACCGAAGCCTATTAGAAACTCATACCACTCTGATATGGTCCTTACACCATTACCAAGGCTATGGGAGACAATGCATTTGAGCTCAAAATTTCCCCCATTCCTTGGCCTGCACCCAGTGTTCAATGTGGACTGCCTTCGACCATACTTCCCACCATTGCTAGACACATCAAAAATTGTAGAATAACTCACACCTACAGAGTTAAATCCAGATTGCATGGAACAAGACAAAACTGATCAGATCATAGACACAAAGATCAAGAAAAACCAAAAATAAAGCATCAAACTATATCAAGTTGTCAAGGCGGGCCAACTCCTTCACTAGCGCAAGTGGCTCACTATGGACCAAGTTCAACAAAAGTTTCCTCATCTCATGGAGGAACTCAATGCAATGGGGACCATTACTTCCTAAGGGAGGAGGAATGATCCAAGTGGATATTGGTGGCTAACCGCATATTCCACTTGGACCACCACCATTGTTTATTTAAGTTTTTTAGTTTCCTTATTTGTAGCATAATTTACTATTTTTGTCAGTTTTTTGGGTCCTGAACTTCCGAAGCCATTTTGAGGCCCTAAATGACGTTTTTTTGGGAAAACCGGGGGCAACATGGGCTATGGACCAATGCTTTGCACTCAAAAGTTGTAGTCCTTGGATAGATCTTTCTAACGAGGTATTTTACATGTCCAACGGAGATCGTATGCCAAAGTTACGACCCTGTGAAGTTGATGTACCAATTTACCCAAACGGGGCCCATAATTTGGTGCTTCATCTCCTAAGGTTAGGTTTTTGGATGTTTAGGGTTTTCCATTGTTTCTCAATAATAAATAGGCCTTGAAACCTCATTGTAATACAGTTCATAGGCATGTAGCCACCATATCTCTTCTCAGAGATAAGCTACCATTGCCCGAGCTAGTCTTATTTCCATTCTATTTGTAAGTATATTTCAATATTTGTTATTAATGAAATGAAGCGTTATTTCTACTACATCTTTGTATTTATGGTTATATCTGTAATTTGTCATGTTCCTATTTAAATCTAGATCAATGATGGATATGTGGTGTTGTATGCATATGGTGGTCTGTGCATGTTGGATATGCGATGCTGTGTACAGATGATGCTATGTACATGTTGGATATGCAGTGTTATGTACATGTGGTGTTTCGTGCATGTTGTACATGTGATGCAATGTACATATGGTGTGCTGTGCATGATTGTACAAGTGGCGTTGTGTGCATGTGGTATTGTGTACATGTTGTACAAGTGGCGTTGTGTGCAGGTGTGATGTGTACATGTTGTGCAGGTGGCGTTGTGTACATGTGGTGTGGTTTACATGTCATGCATGTGGTACTATGTACACATGGTATTGTGTACACATTGTGCAGGTGGTTGCAGTGTATAGATGGTACTATGTACATGTGGTACATATGGTACTGGTGTACGTGGGTATTGTGTGCATGTCGTACAAGTTGTGTTGTGTGCATAAGGTAATACGTATGTGTATTGTGTAGTTGTGGTGTCATGACATGCGTATTTGCTGTGTTGTACTTTGCATGGGTACATGTACTGTGTGGCATTGTACATCGAGTATAAATGTATGATTCATGTTGGATATCAGAGGTATGTGTATGCATTTTGTGATATCGCACGTTGTGTGTAGATGTATGTCTTGTGATGTACATTGTGTACGTATATGTGTTGTGTCATGTCATGCACTAGACATAGGAGTATGTATTGTGTCGTGTTATGCACTGGGTGTAGGTGTATGTATTGTGTTGTGCACTGGGTGTAGGTGTATGCATTGTATGTCAGTTGTGGATGCATGTATTTCATGGTGTTGTATGTCATGTGTGGATTGTACGGATGTGATGTACACTACATGTTTGTGCACACGATTAAGAAGAACACACCGATTGTTGTCGGGTGTGGAAATCGATCCGGTGTGTGTACATAAAGAACAACAGCAGAAGTAAGGATCAATTAAAGGATAAGTATCATTATATTATTTCAGTTTTACTATGAATGTGATTTATTATTTTGGTATATGATGACTATATGTGATCTATGATTCTGGTTTATCATAGTTACATGTGAATTATGATGTTGATCAGTGATGGTTGTGTTTTGATCTAACTAGATTTGATATGTTTATACATGATGTTTTGATCAAACAATATTTTGACTTGTTGTGGTAGGAAGCAAACAAAATTGCAAGTGTACCTTATGTAGGTTTTAACCTCGTATAGAAATTACCTGCATACAAATTCCAAAACACAGAAAATAAACAATGCGAGACCGTAACACATAAAACACATATACACAGAGATTTTTCCCTAGATCCCAAACTAGGACTACCAGCTTGATTTCTCATTATGTTCCTTTCAATGTTACAATACATATTTATACATGCCGAAGCATCTAATACCATGGACTGAAAACCATCACATCCAAAACCATGGATCGAAAACCATCGCATCCAAAACCATGTGCAAAAATCATGCACAAAACCATAGGTAGGTACGCCCAACCTAATATAGGGTCCAAAAAACAAAATTTCCTGGGGTGCTGCCTCGAACCCCATAGAGGGGGGTTACCTGCACCCCTCAAACCCCCTATAACCCCCCTGCTACGCAATCGACTCAACAAAGGGGGGGCTCCACCCCCCGTCTAACCCCCCAGTTAACTACGTGGGATAGTCATGGAAAGAATATAACACAACCCAACACCTTATTGAGAAACTACCAATGAGGTATGGTTTGAGGTTATTTCAATTTATTTGAATCTAATGGAAATTTTGTGCTTAGAATAGGAATGCATGAACATGCCTGATTGGGTGGTTGAAATTGACTACAAGAATTTGTAGCAGTAGTGAAAGAAATTGGAACATGTAGCAGTACGCTGGTAAAGAACTTTAGGAGCAGGGCCATTATGGGACACTGGTACCCAAATAGTGTCCATCGATTTCCATGAGCATGCTATGACTAGTACTATGGTTTTGAGGCAGGTATATTCCTCGGTTGTTTGATTTTACAATGCGAGGAAGCCTTTCCAAGGGATGGACTGCCTGAGATGGGGGTTCCCACGGAACTCGGAAGGCGAGTGACTGCACAAAAGGGATTGACCAGATTTCCTGAGGGACTGTGTAGCATAGAAGGGAAAGTCGGGGATGGATTTGTTTTGATCATTAAAATTGCCAGATGGAATCAGATGCACATTGGGAGTGTGCCTTGGAACAATGAGCTGGTAATTGTTCGCTGAGAGGATAAGTGGCACAGTATTATAGCGTTGGACATTGGATGCAGATTTGATTTTGCAGTGGATTCTGGACTTCCTGGTAAGGAGGTGAATCCTGGTATTACTTTGAGGGTGGAGGTGTGAGCCTCTTGATTCCCTTGTTGCGTATGAAGGCATCATATTCTTTTATTTGCTGGTTGAGAAAATGCGCATATGTTTATATGTGTATATGTGGTTATTGTAAATACCGTAATGAGTTGTGTTATAAAGCTCCAGTATGCGGTATGGTCGTTATCTGGTCATGTTGTTATGTTTTACTAGATGGTAATTGTAAATACTGCAACGAGCTACATTATAAAGCTCCATGGGAAGTATGTTTTGTTTTCATGGATCTTGTTGGTTATAGGTGTCACTGAACATCGATGATGGTGTTCTTGCAAGGGGGAGGGTTCTATAACAACATTGGTGAAAATTCCATGTAAAAATATATATACACCACAGATGATGGGACACGTATTCCAAGTTGAATGGTGGGAAAGACATCCTAGTGGGTGTTCATTTGGTTGTTTATGGCCAAGGAAATTGGAAAAGGCAATGGCTAAGGCATTAAAGAGGCAAAAAGGTATTTTGGCACAATTATTTATGAAAATAAAGGAAATTTGGAGAAAAGGAAGGTGAAAGGTCATAGGTTTCATGTGAGGATGAAAATGAAGGAAAATAATTGAAAATGAAGAAAATAGAGGCCTCATTAATAAAAAGGATTATGAGGATCAATGGGTAGGGGTTGGTCGGTTCAGTGTTGGAGCTCTCTCTCTCTCATAATCTTGGAGACTTAGCGTTTTCTTGGAGCACTCTTGGTGGGTGTGGCATACTTGGATTCTTGGAGCAAGAAGGTAAAGGAAGAGTAGGAAGCCACAAGAAGGTGTTGGTATCATCAACTAAATCGGATTTATTTGTAGGTACTGAGTTGCATGTGTGATTTATTCACTATTTTTGGCATGCATGGAATATGGATGTGAATTTTTTGTCATGATTTGTATCTGGCATGGAGGATTGCCTAGATCAATAGTGGGTTGCCTAGACTTGACATTTCCTAGTCAACCATGGTGATTTTAGGTTACTTTCATTGTTTTGTTTTTGGTTGGTTCTCATGTTTCCTTAGCTTGGGTTGAGTTACTAATCCTGGAGCCTTGGTAGGAAAAACGCTCTGGAGCCCTGTATCGGCTTGGTTAGAGTTACTAGTCCAATAGCCTTGTTTGGACAAACGCTCTGGAGCCTTTGGTGGGTTGAGTTACTAGTCGTGAAGCCTTGGTTGGACAAATTCTCTTGAGCCCTGGATGACTGGGATAGAGAATGATCTGATGATGGTTTTGTGATGTTCAACCATGAGGTGGAATCACTGTTTGATGGGTTAAGGTGGATGGCCTCTAGAAGCCCTGGATGAGTTTTGATTGACGTGTTTTAATGAGATCCTACATTCATGCTTGGAATATGGCACGAGGGTGAATGGCTAAAGAGAGATTTGGCTCAGCCATTCTATGGTCGGGTGGAGCATGGCAGTCCCATCCTTGATTGGTTCATGGCATCTATTAATGAGAAATTCATTCCCTTGATTTTCATGCGCAGATGTACTAATGTATTTATGGATTTTGATGGCTGATATGTTTATGGTATTTTTGTTCCTATTATGTTGGTTATTTGTCTATGTTGTGACAACAACTATGTATGTCTCTCAGCATGTTTTTACTTATTTATGAATGGATAATGTATCTATGTCCTAAAAAATGATAAGGTATCAAATGACATGGGCAAACAATGGTTCATGGCAATTCTCATATAAGTATGAGATCCTTACACTTAATTTTGTTGTTTAGACCTGTAGATTACATGTTAATGATATGTTTGATGAAATCCTTGGTATGGCTAGTAGGGGTCTGAATATGTTCTTATTCAACTCATTGCTTTGGCATCATTGTTTACCTGTACTTTTATCGGTTTAAGTGATCATTCCATTCTGGGCAGTGTCTCGGGCTTTGGGTCGAAAAAGGTGGCTCAAATCTCGAAATGCTAGCAAAACTGAGCGTTAGCCTATATACTAACTCACCTGGGCAGTGTCTGGGGAGCATTATAACTCGCCTGGGTAGTGTTTGGGGAGCGTTATAACTTGCCTTGGTAGTGTCTGGGGAGTGTTACTTTGGTGTAAGTTGGTTAAAACAATAGTAGGACTGAGTGAGAAGATGTCTAAGTGGCTGACTTGTATACTGAAGGTTCTGTGGATGATGTTAGATGAATGTGTGTGATGCACGAGGGCTTCACTAGGGGAGAAATATCATACCACATGCATTCATATTGGGGGAGATATATTGAGGAAAAAATTACATAATATATTGGCAGATATATAGGGAGTAAAGGGTTTTTATATTGATAGGTATAAAAAATGGAGCTCAAATTTAATGAAAAATATAAAGGGGTAAAAAATTGTCAATGAAAATAGTGGATATTTAAATTGGGAAGGTGTATTAGGTTCATATTGGTAGGGGGTTAAATAATATAAATTTTATAGGTATTTTCTAATATGTAATAAAATTAGGGGTATTGTTTAGTATGCCATGAATGCACGTGATATGTCATAGGTTCAAGTGAAGCCCCCGTGGTGTAATGTTCCATCAATTACACTTCCTTAAGGTCACCTAGGAGGTTGAATCTAATCATAGCAGCCTCTTGTCTCATGTTTACCCCGGTTGGCGTGGTTACTTAGGTGAATGTGGGAGGAGGGTGTTACATTGTCAACCTTGCCTTGTCCTTTTTGGATAGCCATGGTGTGATGGGTTTTCTTTTATTTGGTTAAACTTGATTGTCGGATCGTTTCGAAACTATGTGAGGTGGTTTCTAAAAGAAAGACTACAAGGATTAGGAATCCCTAGACTAGACTGGGATTGCGATAAAGCCAGATTTTTTGTGCCTTAGTGGGCCTGGGAATCCTCGACTAGTGAAGGGAAAGATATACAATAAATACTAGAGGTGTGTGCCATCAATCAGGCCTAGGAATCCTTGAACAGTGCATGGAGGGATATAAGATAAATCCTGGAGGGTGGAATCTTGATTAGGCCTAGGAATCCTCGACTATTGTATAGAGGGATATACGGTAAAGCCTAGATACTAAGAGATAGAAAAATTCCTCGCAGTGTAGGTGAAGAAATCCAGTGGCATTTATTCCTGTTTAGGGCCAAGTGATCTGGTGGGGATTGCGGTAAAGCCTGAAGAAAACTGGTTTGTTTTGGTTTTGGGTTCCACATTCATGCTTGGAATATGGAATGGGGGTGATTGGCTGAAAGAAAGATTTGGTTAAGCCAATCTACAGTTGGATGGTTCATGGAAGTCCCATACCTGGTTGGATTTTTCATTCATTAATATGAGTTCTTTATCCTTGGTATTTCATGTGTAAATGTATTGGTTTATATGTGAATTTTATGGTTGTTATATCCTTGCTATTTCTGTTGGTTACATGCTAGTTATGAGTAAGTTTTATGACATACTTGATGTATGGCTCTCATTATGATTTGATTTGCAAATTAATGTACAATGAATACATGACCTAATAGATAATAATGCAACTATTATGATATGACAACAATGCTTCTTTACGAATATGAGAAAAGTATGAGACCCATATTCTTAGATATGTTGTTATGACATGTAGATTGCATATTTGTGACAGGTTTGATGAAATTCGTGTCATGTCTAGTAGGTGTCTATTCAATTCATTGACCAAGTGTTTGCATTAGTACCTGTGTTTCAGTGTTATTTATCATTTATGAAGGTTTCATGAAGTTCTGGGAAGTGGCCTGAGTCGTGGCCCTTAAAAGGTGACACAAAATCTGAGGTTGATGGCTTAGAACTATCTAGAAAAGTCCATAGTCACTAGCATGCCCTTGCTATGGGAGCAGCTAGAAGGATTTGGTTGCATGCATGCCTTGTGATGGGAGTGACTGAGGCTTTAGGATAATAAAAAGATAAGTTGTCTTAGGGGTTAATCACTTGGAAGGGTTGGTTACCTCCTAAAGGGTCTATAGCTCTTAGGGAAAGTCAGTTTGGTTTTGTTTTGTCGGTTCCACTTCCTTTAATGTACTTGGGGAGTTGAATCACATCATAGTAGGTTCTCATCACATGTTTACTACAGTGGGCCAATTAGCTTTGGTAAATGTGGGAGGAAAGTGTTAGAAAGTGGTATTAGAGCATGGTTCACCCCTAGACTGGATGGGTGGTGTGTTAGTCATGCATTCATGTCAGTTGCATACATGTGTTATCTATACTTGTGGTCTATGTACTTGTTGTGTAGCATGGTGGTGGTCATGGTTGCAGTGGATGGTGTGTTGTTGGATGTGGTCGTCATGAGTGTATACCATTTATGCATTTGTTATACATGTCAATTCTTATATATTGTTATGCATACATTAATATGGTTGTAGATGTCATGCATGAGGTCATGGTATATGATTGGTATGATTAAGCATTGATAACTGGATAATGGTTAAACTAATGTTATATACTTATATGATTAAGATTATACATGTATCATGTTAATCTGGTTGATCCTACAGATGAGATATCCTCCCCTGAATTAAACTAAGGTATGTTGGTTTGTTTATGATTTAGTTTAGCTGACATGATATACCTTGCAAGAAAGAGATCAAATATGACTAGCAAGATGGTATACTTCAATTCACAAGATTCTCCCTATGGGTCAAATGAGCAGCTTGGTGTTGGACACTCTTCTGACTCAACAGACATATTGAGAAGCTTGAAGGAAGAAATAAGAATTTGCAAGGAAAATAATGATAGAATCATGCAGGCACAGGAGAAACAAGTAGAATTTAATGCATTAATCTTTCAAAGTTTGTCAGAATTGCAGAGACAGGGATCACTTCAGATCAACCATGGGTAGGAGGATAAAACTAATGGGGCATATGGTAGTAGATCTCATGGTGGGTACAGGTCGGATAGAGATGACACAATCAGAGATGACATGCTCTTTGATACTCTAGGTAGGTTTATTCTAGTTCTGGTTCTGATCAACACTATGATCGTCATCGTTATCATCCCTACAGGAGGAGTGACAGGGGATATTTTCTAGATGATTTCAAGAAATCGAAGCCACCTACCTTTGATGGATATTTGAAGAAGTCAGAGGGTGACAAGGCATGGTTACTTGGAATGAAGAAATTATTTGAGCTTCATGGTTACATAAAGAACATGAAGGACAAAATATCTATCTTAAATTCAAAGGGAAAGAAAACACTTGATGGGAAGATGTGGAGTGGGTAAGAGACATAACGATAGAGGAATTGAGTTGGCATGAATTCAAAAGAATTTTCAAGAAGAAGTACTTGTCAGAGAAGTACTACGACAACAAAGCCAAAGAATTCTATGAGCCAAAGATGGGATCGATGATAGATGAGGAGTATACGACTAAGTTCTTGGAGTTGTTGAGGTATGTACCATATCTTAAGGATGAGGAGGCCAAAGTTCAGATATTTGTCAGTGGATTGCCATTAGCATTTACAGATCAGATTGAGTATGATGAGCCTCGGTTGTTTGAGGAACTTACTGGGAAACTGAAGCATTGTTATGAGCAGTCAAAGTGTAAGATAAAATATTAGCAAGGTTGGAAAGGGAAAGAAAAAT
Source organism: Pinus taeda (assembly GCA_000404065.3). Lineage (NCBI taxonomy): Eukaryota > Viridiplantae > Streptophyta > Pinopsida > Pinales > Pinaceae > Pinus > Pinus taeda. The sequence goes on from APFE031634159.1 coordinate 57,506, forward strand.
CTAAAGGTAAATGTTAGTCGAAAAAAAGAAGGCCTCAGCATGTAGGTGAGAAAGAAAATGTTGCACCTTACAAGAATTTTAATGGGTCATGACATGGAGAGCAGCAAAATAAAGGTGATGATACAGGACTATTGTAGTGTTGGACCTGTGGTAAGGAGAATATTAAGATGGATTCTCCACAAAATTAAGGTGGTAGGCCTCATATACAATGCATAGGAAGCACAAACAGTTGGGGATGTTGGGCAAAGCATTCTACGAATTTATGCAACACTGGATAACAAGAAGGCATATCACTAGGCAACTATTATCAAGATGGATGGTAAGATTTGTGATCAAGTTGTTTCCATTTTGATTGACCCTGGATCTAATTATAGCTATGTTAGTCCTGACATGGTGGATAAGTGTGGTTTGAATAAAGAAGTGCATGCAAAATCTCGGTTAGTGCAGTTGGCTACTGGTACAAAGAAGAGAGTGTATCATTGGGTAAGAGCTTGTGCATTTGAGTTGAATGGTATTCCTACCTCAACACATTTGAATGTATTTTCATTGGGATCATGAAATATGTTTTTAGGTATGGACTGGTTGTATCTTCATAGGACCAAATTGGATTGTTGTGACAAAGTTGTTGAATGCTTAGATGAAAATGGAAAACAAAGGATATTGTAGGGTAAGAAGAAGGCAACATCAGTTAGAATGGTGACAACTATGTAGGAAAAGCACATTCACAGAAAAGGCTATGTGTTATTTGTAGTACATATTTCTAGTGAAAAAGCTAAGGATTTTGAGGATGTGGATGTATTGAGCAGGTACCCAATCTTGCAGTAGTTAAGGATGTGTTTCCAACATATATTTCATAGTTGTCTCCTCATAAAGCAGTGGAATTTTCCATTGAGTTAGTACCAAGGGTAACACCAACATCGAAGGCAACATACAAGAGCACACTAGAGTTAGTGGAGTTGAAGTTACAGTTGAAGGAAATGCTTGACAATGGATACATTAGGCCTAGTGTATCACCATGGGGTGCACCGATATTGTTTGTGAAGAAGAAGGATGGTACTCTCAGGCTATGCATTGATTATAGGTAGTTGAATAAGGTGACCATCAAGAATAGGTATCCACTGTCGAGGATTAACGGCTTGTTTGATCAGCTGAAGGGAGAAACAATGTTCTCAAAGATCGATCAAAGATATAGATATCATCAGGTACACATTAAAGAAGAGGACATTTACAAGACAAATTTCTAGACCAGGTATGGGAATTATGAGCTTGTTGTAGTTACATTTGGTTTGACTAATGATCCAACTACTTTCATGTGCTTGATGAATAATGTGTTGCATATTTATCTAGACAAGTTTGTTATTGTATTCATTGATGATATCTATTCTAAAAATGAGGAAGAGCATCAATTGTAGTCCAAGCTTAGAAAACCTAGTTTCTTTCAGATAGAGGTACATTACTTGGGACATGTTGTTTATAAGGAAGGCATAGAAGTAGATCTAGAAAAGATAAGGGCTATCATGGAGTAGGTAGATCCTAGAAATGTGGATGAGGTAAGATCATTCATGGTGTTAGTAGGTTATTATAGGAGGTTCATTAGGAACATCTCTCACATTGCATCTCCTATTACATCACTGTAGAGGCAAGGTAATAAATTTGAATGGGCATAGGAATGTGTAGAAATTGTAGAGAAATTGAAGCAATTGTTGAAAAATGCTCCAGTGTTAAAGAATGTTGATCTAGACAAAGAATTCGCGGTGTGCACAAATGCTTACAAGAGAGGACTTGATGGAGTCCTTATGCAGGAAGAATAAGTAGTGTGCTATGAGTCACAAAAATTGAATGAGCATGAGCAGAATTATCCAACACATGATCTTGAGTTGGAAAAAATCATCCATGCTTTGAATATGTGGAGACATTATCTTCTTGGCAGACAGTTCATCCTGATGAGAGATCACAGTGGATTGAGATACTTGATTAACCAACCAAATCTGAATGCCAAGAAACCTAGATGGTTTACCACGATTAGTGAGTTTCACTTTGAGATCAAGCACATCAAGGGTAAGGAGAACAAGGTTGTAGATGCTCTTAGTAGGAGAGTACAAGTGAATCACATAGTAATTATGATCTCTTATGGGACAAAATTACAGGATCAGATCTTACAGGAATGAAAAAAAGATGATAGATACATGGAGCTTAAGTACAGGTTACAATAGGGTATAGGTGGTTAGGATGTGGACTATCATCTTACAATAGATGGTTTGGTCAGATTTAGGAACAAGATATATGTGTTAGACAATAGTCAGTTGAAGAAGACTATCTTGCGGGAGTTTCATGTAAAACCATTCAAGGCTCCCAGGATACGAGAATACATTTACAACCGTGAAGAAGTTTTATCATTGACCAAATATGAAGAAGGACGTGGCAAAGTTTGTAGCTAAATGTTTGGAATATCAGCATGTGAAAGCAGAATGTAAGAATCTAAGTGGACTACTACAATTGTTTTTGATTCTAGAGTGGAAGTGGGAGATCATTTCCATGGATTTCATCATAGGTTTTCCAAGGACATCTAGACAACATGATTCCATCATGGTTGTGGTAGACAGGTTGACAAAGGTAGCACACTTCATTCCAATAAAAGATATGTATTCAGCTAATAATGTGGCATGGGTTTTCATCAGATATGTAGTGAGGTTGCATGGTGTTCCAAGGAAGATTGTGTCAGACAGGGATGTTAAGTTCACTTCCAAGTTTTGGAAGGATTTTTTTTCAGGTTTGGGGATAGAGTTGACATTTAGCATGACTTATCATCCACAAACAGATGGACAAATAGAGAGGGTCAACAAGATATTGAAGGACATGTTCAGGATGTGTGTGATGCATCAGAAATGAAAGTGGGAAGAGTATCTTCCACTGGTTGAGTTTGCTTACAACAATGGGTACTATGAATCTTTGAGGATGATTCCATTTGAGGTAATGTATGGGCAAAGTTGTAATACTCCAATTAGTTAGAATGATCCACTGAACACGGTATTGATAGGACCAAACATGTTGGAAAATATGGAACATGAAATGCAGGTTATCAATAAGAATATAAAGGTAGCATGGGACAAACATAAAATTCATGTAGATTAGAACAATATTTTTAAGGATTTTCAGGTTAGGGAACAAGTGTATTTACACATCAAGCTCAATAATATCTCCTTGAGGATTGGATCATGTGCCAAGCTGAAACCTCAGTTTTGTGGACCTTTCAAGATCCTTGAGAGGATTGGAACAATAGCCTATCGAAGTGTGCTTCCTCTGATAGTGAAAGTCCATGATGTTTTCCATTTGCCATTACTTAATAAGTATGTTAAAAATGCTAATCATGTGATTGACTGGTTTGTATTGCAGATGGATCCATATGAAGAATTCTAGCCAGAACCTTAGTGTATATTACAGAAAAAGATGCTTATGCACCAGAACCAAGCAATCAATCAGGTTAAAGTGTAGTGGAAGCCCTTTGGGCTTGATGAAGCTACATGGGGGATGGCAAATCAGATGCGGACTATATAATCCTTCTCTATTCACTGGTTGAGTGAATGTTTTTGGTATATTTTTTGGTGTGATGTTTCGGTATATGTACATATGTATATGGATGTAAGTAACACCATGAGGTGTGTTATAAAGCTCCAACAAGTGGTATGGGTTTCATGTTGTTTTGGTTTTTATGTTGTTATGTGTCATGTTGGTTTTCTTCTCATCAGGTTGACCATTGTAAATATTGCATCGAGATAAGTTATAAAGCTCCAAGGGCAGTGTTTTTAACTTCTCAGCAGTATTGTTGGTTGTAGGTATCATTGAACATCAAGGATGGTGTTCCCCATGGGGGAGGGTCCTGTAACATCCCTGGTAAAAAATCCATGTAATAAAGGAAAAATTAAACAAGCTCATGGGACATGTATTCCAAGCTGGGTGTTGGGAAAAAAAATCCTATTATGGGTGTTCATTTGGTTTATTATGGCTAAGGGAATTTGGAAAAGGAAATTGAAAAGGCTTTGGAAATGCACGAGGCATTAATTGGGATTTTAATTATGAAAATAGTGGAAATTAGGAGAAAAGGAAGGTGAAAGGTCACATGTTGCATGTGAGGAGGAAAATGAAGGAAAATAATGGAAAATTGAAGAAAATAGAGGCCTCATTAATAAAAAGGCTTTCGAGGATCAGTTGGTACCCTTTTCAGTTCAATTATGGATCTCTCTCTCTCTCACTCTTGGACACTTAGAGATTTCTTGGAGCACTCTAGCATTGGATCAAGGAAAGCAAAGATCAAGCAACGAAGAGTAGGATCAAGTAGCCACAACGAGATTATTTGCAGGTATCGATTTGCATGCTTAATTTACTTGCTAGATTTGGTATGAATGGTACATGCATTTGTGTATTTGGTTCGATTGTTGTCATTGACATGGGTTTTTCCAGGTGTGACAATGTTCTTCAAACTTGCCTTGGCATTTCCAGATAGCCATGGTGTGATGGGTTCTCTTTTATTTGGTTAAGATGGATTATTGGATGGTTTCAAAAATGAGTGAGGTTGTCTCTGAAAGAAAGAACACAAGGCCTAAGAATCTCTGGACCAAATTGGAATGTGGTAAAGTTAGATTTTGTGTGCCTCAGTGGGCCTAGGAATCCTCAATCAGTGAAGGGAGGGATATATGGTAAATCCTAGAGGTGTGTGCCCTTGATCAAGCCTAGGGATCCTTGATTGGTGAATGGTGGGATATACGGTAAAGCCTGAAGGGTGGAGTCTTGATTAGGCCTAGGAATCATCAACTGTTGTATGGAGGGATATAGGGTAAAGCCTTGAGACTAGGTTACAGGAAAATGCCTCAAGGTGTAGGTGGAGAAATATGATGGCATCTATGCTTGTTTAGGGCCTAGTGATTCGGTGGGGATTGCGGTAAAGCCTGAAGAAATCTAGTTTGATTTGGTTTTGAGTCCCACATTCATGCTTGGAATATGGAATGAGGCTAATTGGCTAAAAGAAAGATTTGGTTCAGCCAATCTACGGTCAGGTGGTTCATGGAAGTCCCATACCTAGCTGGATTTTGCATTCATTAATAAGATCTCTTTCTCCTTTGTATTTCATGTGTAAATTTATTGGCTTATATGTGAATTTTGTGGCTGTTATATCCTTGTTATTTCTGTTGGTTATGAGTAAGTTTTATGATGAACTTTATGTATGTCTATCATTATGTTTTGATTTACAAATGAATGTACAATGAGTACATAGCCTAATAGATGATAATGCAACTATTATGATATGGAACATTGTTTCTTTATGAATATTTGATAAGTATGAGATCCCTATGGTCAGATTTGTTGTTATGAACTATAGATTGCATATTTGTGACATGTTTGAAAAATTTCCTGTCATGGATATTAGGGGTCTATTCAAGTCATTGATCATTTTTTTTGCATTAGTACCTTTGTTTCAATGTCATTTATCATTTCTTAAGGTTTCATGAAGGTCTGGGTAGTGGCCTAAATCCTAGCCCTGAAAAACTGGCACAAAATCCAGGGTCGTTGGCTCAAAATTTTCCGGAAGAGTCCATAGTTGTTGGCATGCACTTGTTGTGGGAGAAACTTAAAGAATTTTGTTGCATGCATGCCTTGTCATGGGAGTTACTGAAGCTATAGGAAAATAAAAAGATAATTTGTCTCAGGGGTTGAGGACCTGGAAGAATTGGTTATGTTTAGAAGGGTTTGTAGCTCCCAGGGAAGGTCAGTTTGGTTTTGTTTTGTCAGTTTCACTTCCTCAAATGTACTTGGGGAGTTGAATCACATCATAGTATCCTATTATCACATGTTTACCCCAGTGGATCAGATAGCTTTTGTAAATGTGGGAGGAGGGTGTTACAATATTACTTCTTGTAAAGGATTCCTTATATTCTTTCCCAAATAACATCCCTTGCATACTCCTTCGTGATCTTCCTTGATGTCGGGGATTCACTTTACCATTTGACTAAGTGAGGATATTATCTTGTAATGAATATGCCCATATATTATATGCCAAAATTTGATAGTATTGTTCTCCATGTGAACTAGGGCTTGAGGAGATGGTGTTATAACTCTATATAGTCTTCCTTCACAGACTTCAATAATATTTTATTTTTCAATACTTGAATCCTTTCCCTAAACCAAAGATTTATCATCTACAAAGGCAAACCTATCTCCTTTATCTTCTAAACAAGAAATGGAAAGTAAATTCTTTTTCAAATCTGGGACATAGAGTATGTTTTTGAGGTGTAGGTTTACTCCACTTTCCATCTTCAATGGTGTATATCTAAGGCCTTTGATTGCAAAATTGTTATTGTCTTCTAGCTCCACTACATGGGATAATGGTTTCCTTCATAGAGTATGAAGTTGTCCACTTTATCTCGTTATATGCCTTAATGCTCCACTATAAATGATTCATGCATTGTCATCATCAAGAGTATCAATAAGTGCAACAAAGAACCCTTCACTTTTGACTTTCTTAGAGAGGTTGTAGATGATCCTTCCAATCTAACTTCCTTCTTATAATATTTTATCCCATCTACAAGTATTTTTCCATATAGGGATAATATTTTATCCCATCTACAAGTATTTTTCCATATAGGGAGTATCCTTATCTTTTAAGTCAATAAAGTGATCTCCAACCTTCTTCGACCTTCGCTATAAAACCATGTTGAGAAATCAATGCTAGTAGATATTAGGGTTATGATTCCTCTTTCTTGATAATTACTTGTGAATTATTTTGGCCTCTTTTGTTTCTTTATTAGATTATCTTTCACTAAGCAATTACCAAATTATATGTGTGTGAACATCACCAGAAAAAGAGACAAAATATTTAGGCACACAACTAGGGAAAAACCCCTATAAGGGGAAAACCCAGTCAAGAACTCTTCCTTAGGTAATTCAATTCAATATGATACACTTCCAGAATTCTTAGACCTAGGAAAAGACCTCCTCCAACCACCAATTCATACCTTCGTCCCTGTAGATGTCCTTTACTCAGCTCTCCAAGTGATAACTTTTCAAAGTGCAGCTTTAGATCATAATTTCGGCCCCAACAACAGATTTTTGGACCCCAACTTCAGAAATTTGACCGTGCAATAGAAACAAAATTTCAGCCCCAACTTCAGCTCAGTAAATTTTCATCTGTGAGAGAAAGACAACACAAAAACTCGATTTTCTTCTTCCTAACTTCTCTCCTTCTTCTCCAACAACTTTTCACTCTTTTGTAGCTACTTCTTCTTAGAGATCGAACTTGTTGATGATGCTCTCCAAATGAAGTTGAGTTTCTCAATATATATGCTTCTTGTGAGGTCAAATTTCCCTAATCCAAGCCGACTTGTTGAGGGTAGGGTCAACTCGGTGTGGAGGTGACAAATTATATTTTTGACTAAAAAATAATTCTTTTTACATGATACAAAACCCCAAGAAGGGTCTAATAAAAATGACAATGAAACTAGTGACTCAAGGCAAAACCTAGAAGACTACAATGGAGGCTTTGACCTGGAAAAAATTTACCCAAGCATGAAACCCATGCTTTAATAAATCATTTTTCTTTAATAATGAATTTTCTGTTGACAAGTACAATTATGAAGACCGAAGCTAGTTACATTCTTGTTTTTGAAATGCCTTGAAACAAAACAATGGAAGCACCTAGTAAGAAACCATAAAGGTCTACTATGACACATGAAGAAGAGGAAGAAATGCAACATGATATATACAAAATATGAGACCAAGTGCAACAAATTTCACTTTCGCAAAGAGTAACCAAAAATGAATTGGAAGTGATGATGAATGTTAAGATGGATTGTTTAGAAGTAAAAATGAAAAGGGACATTTAATGTTTGAAGGATGGTTTAAAATCAAACATGGGAGTTTTTTAAGTAGACATGGATGCGATGAATTTCAAATTGGAAGGGTTGACAAAGTTGTTGCAAGAAAGGCTTCCCAATGTTGACAAGGTAATCCAAGAAAATCATGATGAGGACAAAAGGAATATGAATTATGATTTTAGAGACTCAAATGTTGGGTTTAAGACTCACCACATTCCAAAGATTGATATGAGGAAGTTTGATGGCAAGTATCTGGTAACATGGATACTGTAGATGGAGTAATATTTTGATCTCCATTGATGTTAAACACACACAAAAGGTATGCATTACATCTTTATATTTAGAACCAAATTAGTTTGTATGGTATCAATGACTTTGTTCTCGTAAACCACTTGTCACTTGGTCAATTTTTATGGAGGAAATGATAACACATTATGAGGATACACAGAGAAACACCTTGTTTAGCCAGTTGGTAATCTAAAAAAAAGGGTTCAATGGTAGAGCACTTTGAGGACTTTTAAAAATTGAATACCAGGGTAACTGATATTCCAAAGGAGCATAGAATGGATGTCTTCATAGGGATTTTAAAGGATAAAATCCAACATAAGGTTCACCTTTGAGAACCTGATTCATTGGAGAAGGCATTCAAGGTGGCAAGAAAAATTAAAAGAAAAATTATGGCAACATGGAAGTCTACCACTCACAATTATAAAGATGGAAGTGTTGTTGCTCCTAGCCTTCCACAACCTACAAGGTTGACCAAACAAAAATTGGAGGAAAAAAGAGTAAAAGGGATTTGTTATAGTTGTGATAACAAATACTCTAAAGGTCAAAAGTGTGCCGAGAAGAAATTATTTTACTTAGATTGTGAAGAGGAGGAAGAAGAGGAACAAGAAACATCAAAAGAGGAGGATATACACCAGGAACCAACCCTAGAGAAAGAATAAATGAATATGGCCATATCTTGTAATGCAATGGTGATAATTACCACTCCTCAAGATCTCAATATAGAAGGATATATCAAGAATAAAAAGGTAATAGTGCTGATTGATTCGGGTAGTACCTATAATTTTATTTATTATAGATACCCAAGGAATTGAATTTCTTTCTATATCTAGCACCAGAGTTTCGAGTGCTGGTTTCAAATGGAGGAACTATAAATTGCTCTGGAAAGTGCCATAATATCAAGCTAATTATGGGGGAATATGTATTAAATAGTCCAATGCTTTGCATTCCAATGGGTGGTGTTGATGTTGCACTAGTAGTCCAATGGTTACAATCATTGGGGACGATAGCTTTTAATTTTTAAGAACTTTTCTTTAATTTTGTTTGGGAAGGAAAGGAAGTTGAATTAAGGGATATCATAGGGAAACTAGGGAAGATAATCAAATCTAATGGCATGAAAAACCTTTCGAGGAATGAACAACATGGCATAATTACACAATTATGCTCACTAGAGGTTCAAACATCGAAATCATCTATTTCTCCAGATCTCCAAAATGAGGAACTATAAATTGCTCTAGAAAGTGCCATAATATCAAGCTAATTATGGGGGAATATGTATTAAATAGTCCAATTCTTTTCATTCCAATGGGTGGTGTTGATGTTGCACTAGTAGTCCAATGGTTACAATCATTGGGGACGATAGCTTTTAATTTTTAAGAACTTTTCTTTAATTTTGTTTGGGAAGGAAAGGAAGTTGAATTAAGGGATATCATAGGGAAACTAGGGAAGATAATCAAATCTAATGGCATGAAAAACCTTTCAAGGAACGCACAACATGGCATAATTACACAATTATGCTCACTAGAGGTTCAAACATCGAAATCATCTATTTCTCTAGATCTCCGAAAGGTTTTGGACAATTATTTTGAGGTATTTGAGACTCCCAAAGGCCTCCAACCTATTCATGATCATGAGCATTCTATTCACTTGATTCCAGCAAGTGTTACTCCAAACATGAGGCCTTACATATATCCCTATTACCAAAAGAGTGAAATTGAACGTATGGTTGCAAAAATCCTAGAGGTTGGTATAATTCAACCTAGTCAAAGTTATTTATCTGCTATAGTAGTATTGGTGCACAAGAAGGATGGATCATGGCATATGTTTCTAGATTATAGGGAGCTCAACAAACTCACTATTAAAAAAAAAATTCCCATTCCTGTCATTGATGAATTCTTGGATGAATTACATGGAGAAATTTAATTCACCAAGTTAGATCTTCATTCATGATATCATTGAATTAGAATAAAGACTGAAGACATTCCTAAAACAACATTCAAAAATCACGAAGGTCATTATGAATTTTTGGTCATCCTTTTGGCCTTACTAATGCACCTTACACATTTCAAGGTTTGATGAATTCCATTTTCAAACCCTTCCTTAGAAAAATTGTGTTAGTATTTTTTGATGATATACTAATCTACAACAAGTCTTGGAAGGATCATGTTCAACATGTTGACAGGGTTCTCAAACTATTGGAGGAGAAAAAAATACATACAAAAACCTCCAAATGTTTCTTTGGAGTACAATAGGTGGAATATTTGGGTCATATTGTTTCTCATAAGGGTGTTAAGGTAGACCATAACAAAGTTAAAGCCATTAAGGAATAGAAAACCCCCACAACCCTAAAGCATCTTCGAGGATTTCTCAGGTTGGCAGGGTATTATCACAAGATTGTTACGAATTATGGGAGAATAACAACAACTCTAACAATATTACTGAAGAAAGATGAATTTTCTTGGACTCTATAAACAACTAAGGCCTTTGAACATCTTAAAAAGGCAATGTGCCAAGTATTGGTCTTAGCTATGCTAGACTTCACAAAAACCTTTATTGTGGAATGTGATGCCTCGGGAAATGGAATTGGTGTTGTTTTAAAGAAAGAAGGAAGACCCATTTCTTTTGAAAGTTGTCTAATCAAGGGAAAGTATTTACACAAACCTATTTATGAGAAGGAAATGTTGGCAATAGTACATGAACTAAAGAAATGACAACCTTACCTAATGGGAAGACACTTAAAGGTAAAAACAAATCATGATAATCTTAAATATGTCTTGGAACAAATATTATCTTTAGAAGAGAAGCAAAAATGGGTCACAAAGACGCTGAGTTATGACTTTGAAATCATCTACAAAAAAGGGAAGAAAAATGTTGTTGTAGATGCACTCTCAAGAAAGGATGAGGATGTGGAAGCATTTCTTTGTGCCATTTCTATTATCCAACCTGATTGGATAACTGAAGCAAGGGATGAATGGAAGAATGATGAAGAGGTGTGGGCACTCATTCAAAAGTTGTAGGAAGATCCTAGTACATTTGATACATTTATATGGAAAAATGATTCATTATGGTACAAAGATCACTTATATATTTGTAATAATTCCCAACTCAAACAAAATATTCTTTTGGAATTATACACTTGCCCCTTAGAAGGGCACTCAAGATTTTTAAAAACTTACCACAGGGTCAAGAAGGATTTTTTTTGGGATGGCCTTAAATCTGATATTCAGAAGTCTGTGGAAGAATGTATGGTTTTCTAACAAAATAAAGTTGAGATAATTAAGACCCTAAGTTTGTTACAACCTTTAGCCATTCCAAGTGAGCGTTTGAAGGAGGTCTCAATGGATTTTATCACAGGTTTACCCAAGTTTGAAGGAAAGAATGTCATCATGGTGGTAGTTGGTAGACTTACCAAATATGCAAACTTTTGTGCATTATATCATCCTTTTAAAGCTAGTACAATTTCTTGCGATTTATGGAAACAATTCAAAATCTACATGGAAACCCAAAGATTATTGTAAGTGACAGAGATCCCATTTTCACCAGAAATTTTTGGACGTAATTATTTTCTTTCCTTGGTACTCAATTAGCTCATAACTCATCTTATCACCCTTAATCTAATGGGAAAACTAAAATAGTGAACAAATGTTTGGAAGTATATCTTCCTTGCTTTGTATCTGATAAAATAACACAATGGGTCAAGTGGTTACCTCTCGCTGGTATAACACTTCCTTATATACTACAGCAAAAATGACCCCATTTATTTCACTTTATGGATATCATCCACCATCCATCATATCATCTCTAAGAGATAATTCTAAGGTTCAAGTTGTGAAATATCACATCAAGCATAAAAAATAAGTTCTACTATTAAAGGATAACCTCACTCTGGCGCAGAATGAATGAAACAACAGGAAGATCATCATCATAGTGAAAGAAGTTTTGATGTAGGTGACTAGGTATTTTTATGGCTACAACCCTCCAAACAAATGTCCCTTAAGCAAGCTAAGAAGGATAATAAATTATCACCCAAGTACTATTGTCCTTACAAGGTGTTGCAAAAGATTGGCACTAAGGCATACAAATTAGATTTGCCTACATAATCCCGATTACACCCAGTTTTCCATGTTTCATGTAAGGTTATGAGTGACAAGCTCCCAATTCAAACATTATTGCCAAAACTTGAGGAAGAACGAAAAATCATATTTGAACTTGAAGCAGTCACAGAAATTAGAACCTTGCAAAATCAATTAATTTCAAAGTATCTCATTAAGTGGAAGAACTTACCTGCTGAAGATTCCACATGGGAGGATGAGAATTTTATACAGAAGCATCCATAATTACTCAAGTGTTGAGGACAATAATTTTTTAAAGGAGAGGGCCATGTTAGGTCCCTATAATACTAGTGTATCCCCCTTATTGTTATTGTTAGTGTAGCGCACTATTGTTATTATTATACCCATGTATCCCCCATATTGTTATTGTTGTTCCCCATAGAAGCCCACTATTATTATTGTTGTGCCCTTACATTAATATTATTATGTATGATCTGGTTATATTGTGACCCCTTAGACTCCTATATATACCAAGGAGGTCTACTCATTTGTATTTTCCAAGAATTGTCCATTTATGTGATGTAAAGGAGGTTTCCCCCTCGAAGCGTCTATTTCTCGAGTCGTTGATCTATCTTTTCTTTAGTTTTGTGAGTTGGTTGCATAACAAAATTCTCCTCAACTCCATAGTGAAAATGGGCATTGGTCAGTTCCCAATGCACCATGAGATGAAATTGTTTAGCTTATACTCAGATTAAAAATACACATTATGTTTTAGAGAAAAAATAACGTAGCAATCTTAGATGAAGACCCTTTTTAAGCTACCCCAATTTTCTAAATTATATATTCATGAAGTTAATTTGATTATCTATGTTTCATCTTTTTACATGATAGCCTAAAAATTTGTGTAAGTACTTCTAATAGTTATTTTTAGTGGTTTTTATTTGTATATTTCCATACTTTCATTGTAGCTAACAAGCCACAATTATGTTGCATTATCTTGTACTATCCCAAAGCTATTTTGAGTAGTGTAAAGAAGAAAACAACAATAAATTATCCTCAGCTCCACAATGAAACTAGACAATGGTCAATTCCCAATACAAAATGGGATGAAATTGTTTAGCTTATGCTCAAATTAGATCTACACATTATGTTTTAGAGAAAAAAATAACCTACCAATCTTAAAAAAACCCCTTTTTTAAGTTACACCAATTTTCTAAAGTTATATATTCAAGCAATTAATTTTATTCTCTATGTATCATCCTTTTACATGATGTCCTAAAAAGTTGTGTAAGTACCTCTAATAATTATTTTAGTAATAGATTTTTCATTTTTCCAAAATTCCATTACAACTAACATGTCACGATTATTGCAGAAATTCTGCTCTCTACACATCTTGTAGAGAAATTGTTGCAGGTTAACCCGATAATGCAATATACCAAAGCAAAATACTATAACCTATTTCTACTATCAACTTTGTGGAAGCTTAAAAGGTTTGAGCAAGATCAAGTTGAACACATACACATGAACTTAGAAGAATACTTTGGGGAAAACCTCAACTAAAAACCCCATTATCTGTATTATCATACAAGGTGGAAGTACATCAAGATTACACAAAGCTTTAGCTCTCACAGCTAGCTAGCTCGAAGTACAATCCTCCTGGATGCTCACAGGAAAACAAGGCTTCTCACAAACCTTCTCCTTTGCCCTCCAAGCCTCCTATTTCCTTGCGTTTTTTCTCCTGGGTGATCCTACTATTACCAAGTGTAACACTGATCACTTACACTGATCTCACACCTTGTAAAATTGTGCAATCCTCAAGGAACCTTTTTCCTTCTGCATGGATGAGTTTCCTTTATAGGAAAATTCCTCCAACCGATAGTACAATATCCCTGTCTTTAATCTCAATTCGGTCTTTGTCTGAATTGACATGCATGAGTTATTTATGAGAGAATCTTCAGTTATCTGGAGTACACTAGTTTCATTCATGCATGCATTAACTGACTGAAATCACAATTAGTTTCTCAAACTGTTTGGAACTAATTTAACTAGAATTAACTCAGTTAACTGAGCTAACTAATTACAACTCAAATATAACTCATCCTTATCTCCTTAATTAAGGGATAACTTCCTTAATTTAAGGGATAACTATTGCATGACTTCACAAAGACTTCTAGCTTGAATTTCTCCAACTAATTAACTCAAGATGAATTAATTAATTATTTTGCAAGCAGTTGGTGAGACTAAGAATTTTAATTCTCAATTTTAATTTAAGGACAAATTAAAATTGGAATATTTTGAATGCTATCTTTAGCATTTCTTGTTGCTATCCTCAACAATTATGTAGCATTATCTTGCACCAACACAAAGCTATCTTGAGTAGTGTAAAGAATAAAATAAGAATAAATTCTCCTCAAACCATAATGAAACTAGACATTGGTCAGTTCCCAACACACCATGGGATGGAAATGTTTAGCTTATACTCATATTAGACATACATGTTATATTTTGCATGATGTCCTAAATTTTTTTGTAAGGACCTCTAATAATTATTTTTAGTGATCATATTTATGTTTTTCAAGGTTTCCATTGCAATTAACAAGTCATAATTATGTAGCACTATCTTTCACCATCTCATGCTATCTTGAGTAGTGTGAAGAAGAAGAAAAAAATCTCCTCAGCTCCACGATGAAACTAAACTAGATGTTAGTCACTTCCCAATACACTATGAGATGAAATTGTGTAGCTTATACAACTAAATTTCAAAATATTTGTCACACTACCAACCTTCTAGATCTTTTAACTCAACAAAACGATGGTGATATTGTAGAAATTTCACCGTAGATTAAAACTGATAATGCAATATACTAAAGAAAAATACTTGATCTACTTCTACTATCTAACTTTGCGGAAGCTTAATCAATTTGAGCAAGATCAATCAGAACACATATAACACAGAAAAAGAAATCATGCACATGAAACATAGAATAATACTCTGGGGAAAGCCTCAGTTAAAAACCCCACTATTTGTATTATCATACAAGTGGAAATATCTTAGGATTACACAAAGCTTTAGCTCTTAAGCTATCCAGCTCTTAGTACAATCCCTCACTGCTACTCATAGACAGAATAGACACCACATATGCCTTCCTTCAGTCCTCCAAACCTCCTATTTCCTTGCGTAGTTTCTCTTGGGTCCTCCAGCTGCAACCTGTGTGATTCTCACCTCACACACAACTCTGACCTCTGAAATAACTGCGCAATCCTGAAGAAGTTAATTCCTTCTGCATGGATGAGGTTCCTTTATAGGAAAATTCCTCCAACTGATAGTACAATGTCCCTGTCTTTAATCTCAACCGGGTCTTTGTCTGAACCGACATGCATGAGTTATTTATGAGAGAATATTCAGTTATCTGGAGAACACAAGTTGCATGCATGCATGCGTTAACTAATTGAACTCACAATTAGTTCCTCCAACTGTTTGGAACTAATTTAACTGGACTTAACTCAGTTAACTGAGCTAACTAATTACAACTCAGGTACAAATCATCCTTATCTCCTTAATTAAGGGATAACTTCCTCAATCAAAGGAATAATTGTTGCATGTCTTCACATAGACTTCATGTTTGATTTTCTCCAACTAATTAACTCAAGGTGAATTAATTAATTAATTTTTCAAACAACTAGTGAGACTAAATTCGAATTTTAATTCTCAATTTTAATTTAGGGACTAATTAAAATTGGAATCTATCTCGAAATGCTATTTATAGCAATGCTATTTTTAGCATTTCTATTTTTTTCTATTTCCAATAGAGTTGGAGTATATCTTGAAATGCTATTTATAGAAATGCTATTTTTAACATTTCTTGTTGCTATTTTCAACAGTCCTTTTCAACAAGAAAGACATTCAACTCGAACCTGATCTTGAACCTTTGGAATGTTTTGAATGCAACACTTCTCTCAACTGTTGTTGCTCCAACAACTCTAGGAACACACAAATATCCAAACTGAATCAGAATGATGCCTCAGTCATCAAAGTCTCTGATTGTTATTCTGTCGACTAAAAACTATGCACCTCTGTGCTCTTTAGTATTTTACTGCAGCACTACATCTGCACTGCACCTCCTCTCATCATGTTGCATCGTGTTGCCCAATGCTACACTGCAACTCAGTTACTGAGAAGTAAGTAATTGATCTCCCAATTGACCTCCCTGTTGGGTAAGAAACATTCTCTGATACTGAAGCTTCATCTACCGCTCCATCCGCATCTGTCTCTACCTACTTAGCCAGTCCTACTACTCCTTGTCGGGGCTCCCGTAGCAAGGTCTAATCAAATAGGTTGAGTACCTCAAGGATCCTAACCCTATTTCAGCCTTCTTGGGACTATCACTCCACATTGCCCCACCTCCCACCTGGAGGTATGGATGCATGTGATCCCTCTGCCCACTTGGCTCGAAATTTCCCCCTACTGGAGGTCTCTGCTTGAGTGGATGCCTCCACTCAGTCTCCTCTCTGCTTCTCCAGTTGTGGATGCTCCACAACCTCCTGAAACTGCTTCACCAATTGTGGCTCCTCCACAATTATCTGATACTTCTTCTGGCGCTGCATGTTGAGAGGTAATGTACTCTCCCTCTAAACCACCAAGTTTCTAACCCTTGCCTTGCTCCTTAAGGCTTTGCATGCATCTTGAACCTCAAGAGCATACAGGTTCTTGGCTAGCACATTAATTTGTTTCATCTTTCCTGTCATCACGAAATTTTCTGGAAAAAGCCCTGATTTTAAATCAATAATATCTCCCTCGTCTGAACTCTGATTTAGCGGATTTTTATTTTTATTTTTATTTTTATTTTTTTTTAATTTGGTATTTTTTTCGCAAGGAGTCTAGATCTGCTATTTGTTTTTGAAAATTCTGTACAAAAAATTTCAAATCTGCTCTGAAAACTCGCGGCCCAATAATTTTTTTTTTACTTTGAATTCTCTTCTTTGTATACTGTTCTCTGCTCCGATAAACCTGGCTTTGATACCATGTAGAAATTCTTCTATAAAACCTCGCTTCGATACCATGTAGAAATTTCACTGTAGATTAAAATTGATAATGCAATATACTAAAGCAAAATACTTGATCTACTTCTACTATCAAACTTTGTGGAAGCTTAATCAATTTGAGCAAGATCAATCGGAACACATATAATAGAGAAGAAGAAATCATACACATGAAACACAGAAGAATACTCTAGGGAAAGCCTCAGCTAAAAACCTCGCTATCTGTATTATCATACAAGTGGAAATATCTTAGGATTACATAAAGATTTAGCTCTCAAGCTATCCAGCTCTCAGTACAATCCCTCATTACTACTCATAGACAGAATAGACAACACATATGCCTCCCTTCAATCCTCCAAACCTCCTATTTCCTTGCGCATTTTCTCTTGGGTCCTCCAGCTACAACCTGTGTGATTCTCACCTCACACACAACACTGACCTCTGAAATAACTGCGCAATCTTGAAGGAGTTAATTCCTTCTACATGGATGAGTTTCCTTTATAGGAAAATTCCTCCAACTGATAGTACAATGTCCCTGTCTTTAATCTCAACTGTGTCTTTGTCTGCACTGACATGCATGAGTTATTTATGAGAGAATATTCAGTTATCTAGAGAACGCTAGTTGCATGCATGCATGCATTAACTGACTGAACTCATAATTAGTTCCTCCAACTATTTGGAACTAATTTAACTAGACTTAACTCAGTTAATTGAGCTAACTAATTACAACTCAAATACAACTCATCCTTATCTTCTTAATTAAGGGATAACTTCCTCAATCAAATGAATAATTGTTGCATGTCTTCACATAGACTTTACGTTTGATTTTCTCCAACTAATCAACTCAAGATGAGTTAATTAATTATTTTTCAAAGATGAGACTAAATTTGAATTTTAATTCTCAATTTTAATTCAGGGACTAATTAAAATTAGAATCTATCCCGAAATGCGATTTTTAGCATTTTTATTTTTTACTAATTCCAACAGAGTTGGAGTATCCCCTAAAATGCTATTTATAGCAATGCTATTTTTAGCATTTCTTGTTGCTATTTTCAACAGATATTGGAATGCTTCTCTTAACTTTTTTTTCAAACATAGAAATAAAATTACAAATGACTTTGAGTAATCTCTTGCCTTCTTAAGGTCCTATAGACCATGTTCCATCCTAGCGAACATTAACCATTATTGTTGTCATCATCATATATAGAGAAAAAAAACATATACAAAATAATTGAAAATAAAAGAATTATTATTGTGTAATTCCTTCAATGCTTAATATTGAGTTGACTTGTAATGGATATAAAAATATAACAAGAAATAAGAATTTGATTGTTAAAATTGAAAGTAAAATCAAATTGTATTTTGAATACTATATAGAGTACATAAATTTGTAAGTCCAAAAAATCTTTGTTAGATAATAGGGAAAATTGACCCAAAAATAATACCTTAAAAGGGACCAAATTATAAAAGAGTGAGACTACATAAATGCTTAACCATAAAACTCATGTTTTTCAATATATATGTGTTTGTGTGTGTGTGCGCATTGCGACATTTTATCTATGAACTATATTGTCCACTTTTAAAATTGTTATTTTGTTATTAATACATTTTATTGATGATCCAAATTAATTTATTATTATTATTATGAATGTTGTTAGATAAGACATTAATTTTATATTAAGAATTGGATGAATTACACATTTTCTTCTTATTGTTAGGAAATACTTCATATTTATTTTATTTTATTTTTAACTTCTAATTATTTTTTCCTTTGGATATTAAATATTTTACTATATATAACACTAAAATATTTCTTTTTTAACATTTTCTTTCTATATGTAGAGACATAGGAAGTTGATATAGACATAAATTATTTTATTTATCACTTAAAGTGAGTGAAATATTTTCACCATATTAAGTTGTAATATGAACAACAAATTTAGCGATCATAGTGAGTTTGAGATTATTGATATTTTATATTGTTTTTAATTAAAACTAACCAACCATGCAGATTCATTTTTATTTTTTATTATAGTCGATATTATTTTTCTATTTAGGCCTAAAAATTCTTATTAGTCTTTGCTAAGGGAGGACTCTAGCAATAGATTTGCTTGTTGACCACTATTAGTTTAGCATTGACCAATGCAACTTATGATATGTAACTTTGAAAAACAAATGTTTATTTTTCAATATTATTACAAAAATGATTTTTCAAACATTTGATTGGACCATAACTTGAAAGTCTTATTGTAGTCTTTGTGTGTGGATAATTGCATCAAATTTTTTGGCCATAATTTTTGGATGTAGTTGCAATATTTATGCCATTAATTTATATATTTGTGGAGTGATTTTTCATTGTTAAGAAAACTAACCAAAATCAAAATATTTGAAAATTGCTAAGACTCACTTAAATAATATTTTTACTACTAGTTACTGCCCTCCATAATTTAAGCAAATATTTGCATAAAAAATAGATAGGAAGAAGATGCAAATAATTATAGAGTTACTATAAATTATTTATGTGTTCTTTAACACTTTAATAAGCATGAGTAAAAATGTAAATGTGCAAACTTACTCGTGGTTATGAAGTACCACAATTTATGCAAGTCCTTTCTCCTTAGTTGGCAATTAATTTTTCCATTTCATATATCTATTTGCAATTTTTATGAAAGCATAATTTGCATTTAAGTGGCAGGGACTAAGTTTCTCTACAATACTTGTGATATAATGAAGTATTGGTAGATATATCATTCCTTATATTCTTAACAATAATATTTCATGGTTAACCAATAACAAAATATTCCAATGTCCATCTTAATCAAAATAAAATTTTATATCAAACATATATGTTAATATTTTTTGTTACTAATTTATTTTTAAATACCACATGTCAATTTCATGCTAAGCATTAAATAATATATTTTTGTTAATAATGTTTTTGTAAATACCACAACTTTATCCTAAGCTTTGAATAATATCTTATATTATATATTTTTTCCCATTATATTTTTTTGGATTACACATCTTTCTTTGCCAAAGTGTCTTTCAACACAATCAGAAAGGTGTCCCTCACTCAAAGTG
>APFE031634159.1:120417-137827 GCA_000404065.3 Pinus taeda
ACAAGAACTAAGGGGGTTGTAGCTCCCTTCCAGGAGAAGCTGGAAAACGAGAGAGGGTTGTAGCTCTCTGCAGGTAGCAGCCTGTGTACTGGTAAAGGACTGCACCAGTACATAATCATGGTAAAAAGAAGTTTCTAATTGAAGAAGATAGAGACGAATTGCAGCAGGTGGTTTTCACCCACATTGGGTTTCCACCTTATATCTTGTGTTCTTGTGTGTGATTATCTTCTGCTCTATTTTTCTGTTCCTGGTTACTATTTATATGATCCTGATGCACAGATTAATGTTCAACATCTGTAGAATATTTTAAATTATAAGTCTGTATGGTATACGCGGGTTTCCTTATCTGTAGTTGCATATATACACGGTTTCCTCTAACTGAAGTAGCGTATATGTTATGGGTTTGAAAAAGAAAACAATTGACCAGATAATACTGATTCACCCCCCCTCTCAGTATTATTTCCAACAGATTGGTCTCCCTACTACTCAAATTATGCCTAGTTTAGGCAACCCAACTACACCTGCTATGTGTGGAGTTTAATACCTTCCTATCTCCACCCCTTTTGTGTAAGCTCCTGTACCTCTGACTATCACCCCTAGTGGTGTTGTTAATACAACTAAATTCAACAATAAATCTGGTTGGAATCCATTGCTAAGTTCCAACCCTCAGGCGTCAATTCAGGGGGGAAATGTTTCCAGTGTGCACATACCTGTCCCCGTACCACCTATAGGACAACCTGATCCTTCACTGGTAGATATTTTTTCTCTAGGTGGACACTCTACCGATGTCGTTCCCACACCTACTGTAACTTATGTGGCTATCAGTATCCCTCAACCCAGTACTGCTGTATCTATTTGGCCCACCCCTCCTCACCCACCATTGATTCAAGGGGGCAATCTCTATCCCGGGGGAAACTAACATTTTTTCACCCAACCTAGTATGCCATATGACCTGCCATTTTATATGACCACACTGTTCCCCAAGGAAACTATTATCTGTTATATATCACACATCTTACTTGAGACCAATTGATGGGGGTACCTCTTGGTCCTTTAAGTCGTCCGACACCTCCTTGGTCCGATTCAGGGGAACCTACACATTTTCCTTTCATCGAAACTTTAGACACCCTAGATCTTCACAAGTTGACTAATGACCCCATCAATCATAACATACTTTGGCCTCCGATCCTGCATAAGATTCCTACAGATATTCCGAAGTTCGAAGGAAAATAGAGAGATGACCTGACTACACACATCACCACTTACCACCTTTAACGTGTATCGAACTCCATGATTAACGATAGTATTTGGCTCAAACTATTCCCCCACACCCTTAATAGCAATGCTACCAAGTGGTACATTGAGTTATCATGTGCTCCAGTGAATACTTTTGGTTCCCTTGCAATGGAATTTCTAAAGCACTTCCAACTTCCTATCTACTATGAAACTGGAACAAAACTCCTTACTACTTTACACCAAGACACTTCAACCCACATCTCTGATCACATCCATGAATGGAGACATAGACAGAGGCTTGTCAAAGCCCCCATTCTGGAGTACCTCTTAGCAGACTGGTTCTACAAGTCTCTTCTTCACCCCATTGCAAAGGATGTTTCCATGGCTGGTGTGGTTACTGAATACCAATCTATTCAGCATGCCGGATATTTCGATCTGATCTATTCACAATCTGGGACACTTTATGATTTTATACCTAATTCCCCATGAACTTCCAATGCTCCCACTACTCAACAACGTGGTGCAGATGCTGAAATTATCATTGGCACTACCTCTGGGTTTTCTATAAAACAACTGAGCAGGAAAGCTGCCTAGTTATCTGTTACTTCCAATATCACTCATACTACCCAATATGATGCTCCTCCAACCATTGCGATCAAATCTATGCAATATACACAAAATCCAAACGATAATAACAAGAAGAATAAGAAAAAATTATCCTTCTAAAGAGTAGTACATAACCCAGAACAATCCCAATTAGAAAGGCATTGCTAAATCTGAGAAAGGAAACGAAAACACTATCAATTTCCTTTGCAAGATATGCACTGAGGGCCATATGACCTATAAATGTCCTCGTCTTCAAGAGTGCACAAACCTCCTTGCACAAAAGGACACTAGTTGGACCCTTGTAGTCCTCAACAACCCTTTTCCTGATCAACAACAACATCTTTTATCGAACCCCCCATAACCTCCATAAGGGAGCAATGGCAATTCACATCCCCCTCCTCTGGGAGAAGGATCATCAACTGTTTACACCTTTGAAATAGTTAATTTACAAACATGATCCAAGAATTATGGAAATCCTGTCCCTAACACTTCGGTCACTGCCTCAAGCTATATTCCACGACTGCATAATGATCTGCATATTGAAAGGCTTGTTGCTGACCCTGTGATTCGTCCCCCTAAAGGGACACTTCAACGAATGAAACAAAATACCTCTACATGTGTTTCCAAAAACTACATCATTGTAGAATATCTTGCACAAGCATCCTCTGCTATGTCTGCCCTCGAAGTATTACATACCTGCCCAACACAATGGAAAGATTTACTTTTGACCATCGGTGTAATTGATCATCAGGATTCCAACCTAGCGATTTCCTACTTGGAAAAAAGTAAACCTCTCCTATCCCATCACCTTTCATTTCAAGTACAAGTCATGGCGAAAGGCAAAGCCATTCATTGCACTGTCATTGATGAAGGTACATCAACTTGTGTAATGTCTACTTCTTGTTGGCTTGCCTTGGGTTCTCCCTCTCTCTCACCACCATCGAATTCCCTAAAATATTTTAATGGTCACACTTTCATCCCTAAAGGATAACTTGCTAGCTACCCAATCACTATGAGTGGAAAAAATATAATGGTGGATATCGAAGTTGTAGTTCTCCATCTCGACTACAATCTGTTCTTGGGGTGCAATTGGAATTATGCCATGAATTCCATTGTTTCTTTGGTCTTCTGACTCATCATATTTGCTTTGGATGGGAAAAAAGTCATAGTGGATCAGCTATCCTTCTGTACTTCAAATTATTCCCCATTACCCAGTAGCAACATACCCTTAGTGGGTGCCATACCTGACTCCTATACAAGTATTGATACCAGTCTTCTGAAGGGTTCCTCGCTTTTAGGATGTTTTCCTCTCCTTCCACCGAAGGTTCTAGAGATGGTCTCAATGGTCTCTACCAATTTTAATTGCCCCATCGATCGTTGGATCCTCCTAGCCCCTTCTACCATTGATTCGTATGGAGAACAGATGCCTTTATCACCAGCCAAACTTGTGTATCAAGCTATTCATTTTGCATTTGACTCTCTCGTTGCTTTGGTCATGATTGATGCTACCACTTCCTCTCCCATCGACCCTCCCTCTACTGATCTCCTTAATGAAGTATTGCATTTTGATGAGGCTATCTGGGAATTCATATCTCTAGACAAGTGGCCTAGGGATAATTTTCACAATCGTGCTTTAGTATCTACCTGATCTGACTCAAATGCAACCTTTTTTACAAATCCTTCCTTTTAACCAACCTAAATGGTTCATTCTTCCTATACGACTATCCAAATTATAGATGCAAAAGGTAACTTGGGTAACCATTCCAAAACTTTACTCATCAATATCTTGGTCAAAATAGGTATCATGGAAAATATTCAGATTGGAGCTGACTACACTCTTGAGGAAATTACGAGCTTCACCTGCCTCTTTAAGGAATTTTGTGATGTCTTTTCTTGGTCTTATGAGGAAATTCCTGGTATAGATTCATCTATTTTTGAGCATGAGATCAAGAATTTTGAGAATCCCAAGCCTCTCTGGAAAAGACTTTGACCTATCCTACTCCGTTCATTGACTAAATTATCTATGATTGCACAGGTCATGAATATTTTTCCTCTATGGATGGCTTCTCGGGATATAACCAGATCAATATCAAACCAATCGACCAACACAAAACCAACTTCATCTGTCCTTGGGGCACCTTTTCATATCATGATCTCCCATTTAGTCTCAAGAATGTGGGTGCTATCTTTTAGAGGGATATGGACTACACCTTTCATGACATTAGACAAATTGTTTAGGATTACTTGGATGAACTCCCTGCTCATTCCCAGAAATGATCCCAACATGTAGCTCACCTCTGAGCTATTTTTCTTAGGTGTAGGTTATATAACATCCTTCTAAATTTGCATAAGTGCATATTATTTGTCGATTCTGGGTGTCTTCTTGGAATTGTTGTCTAAAAGAATGGGATACATGTTGATTCCGATAAGGTCAAGGTGATTACTCAATTTCTCGGACCATAATCCATCCTTCAACTCCAAAGTTTGTAAGGGAAGGAAAACTTCTTACGTCGTTTCATGGTCAACTATGCTGAATTAAAGAAAGGTTTTATGCTCTTGCTAAAGAAAGGAGTACCCTTGATGGGATGATCAAGCACAACACCTATTCGATGCCTT
This sequence comes from Pinus taeda, assembly GCA_000404065.3. Lineage (NCBI taxonomy): Eukaryota > Viridiplantae > Streptophyta > Pinopsida > Pinales > Pinaceae > Pinus > Pinus taeda. Next base: position 124,876 of record APFE031634159.1, read on the forward strand.
GAAAAAGGCACTAACTTCAACCCCACTTTTAAGTCCTCTTGACTATACACACAACTTTCTATTATACCTAGCAACCTCACCATCCTCTATAGTAATGGTTTTATTTCAAACACACGATGATCATAGTGAGAATGTGGTTTACAACCTCTTAAAAGGTCTTGTCGGCCCTGAATTACAATATTCACATGTGGAGAAATTGTCATTGGCAGTAGCCTTTGCTATCAATCGCTTCCGACATTACATCCTTTTGCATCAGACTACTATCATTTGCCTGGAGAATACCATGAGACATATTTTGTCTCTTCAAGTTATTGGAGGAAAGTATTTTAAGTGGATCTTCATCCTCAAGCAATTTGATTTGGTCTTCACCACTGCCAAGGTGAAAAAATCCTTAGTCTTCACAAAATTATTGTCAGACCTTCCTGGAGTCAATCCAGATGAAGTAGCCCATGACTCTATGCTATATAAATATAATTATCTGGTCGACTCTACTAACCCATGGCATAGACACATCCTTATCTATCTCCAAGCCCAACGTTTCCACTTAGATCTATTGTCAGACTACTGTCATCGCATCCGCCACCATGCTAAGCACTACTTAGTGCTCAACGATACTTTGTATTGTTGTGACGCAAATTTAGTTCTTCAACATTGTCTTACCCTTGCCTAAGCAGAACAAGTACTTAATGACTTCCATGTTAGGGAATGTAGCGGTCACCTTTTGGGCATGACTAATACTGAGAAAATATTGCGCATAGGATATTACTAGCCAACCTTATTCAAAGACTTTATTACTGCAGTCCATTAGTGTCATCCTTGTCAAGTCTATACAAAGAAAATTTGTGCACCCCCTGTCCCTCTACACCCGGTTGTCTTTGTCGATCCCTTTTCAAAATGGGGAATAGACTTCAACACTTGCAACCCCACTTCCATTGATGATCATGACTACATTGTTGTTGCCATAGACTACTTTATGTAATGGGCTGAAGCCATTCCCACTTTCCAGGATGATGGAGAAAATTATACATTATTCTTGTTCAATCAAGTTATTTTTTGCTTCAACATTCCCTACACAATTGTTACACACCACGGTTCACACTTTTAGAATCACATGATGTCTGACTTAACATCTATGCTTGGTTTTCAACAAGATCATTCTTCTTCATACTACCCATAGGCTAATGGCCAAGTTGAAATTGTTAACGACATCCTCAAAACCATGATCCACCGGCTAGTAGGAAATCACAAAACCCGATGGCATAGAATGTTATATTCTACACTTTGGGCATAGTAGACATCAGTAAAAATTGCTACAGGCTTCATTCCATTTCAACTTGCTTACGACTTGGAAGCAGTTCTACTTATCGAGTGTTAGATTTCATCCTTTAAACTCGTGTTGAACTCCTACCTGATACCACCATTGAAGAAGAGCGCTTGATCTCACTTAATTATTTGAATGAGACTCATCGAGGTTTTAAACTAGCTCTCAAAGTGCACAAGTGTTGAGTCAAATCTCAATACGATAAACATGTTAAGCCTTGTTCTTACCAAGAGGGCGATCTCGTCCTACTTTACGATAAAAAACATGACCTCATGGGGGCCGGAACACTTCAACCACTATGGGTCGGTCCCTATGTTGTCACTAAGGTTCGTTTCAAAGGAGCCTATGAACTTTAGGACTATGATGGAATCCCACTCACAGAGCCCTATAACATGATCTATCTCAAAAAGTATTTTTCCTAGCCTTTTACTAAGCATGTGCTTTGTAATTTTATGTATATAAGTTTTGTTTCTTTTTGGTGTGTTTGGATATTTTTGGTGTTCGATGGTTATTTTCCTCATGCACATGTCTTATTTTGCACAAATGTCCACTTCATTGTTGCCATACGTTCGATATGCGGATGGTTCCAGTGATCACACACGACACATTGCATCAACTGCTTGGGTTCTTTACACACCTAAGTCAGAACTACTTAGTTCCGACAGGGTCTTCCTTTGTTATGCCACCAAAAATATTACTGAGTATATGTCGGTCACTGAACTCCTCATAGAAGCTATATCTCTTAACATCACCAATTTAGTGGTCAGGTTAGACTCTTAGTTGGTAGTTATGCATTTGAAAAATCATTATCAATTCGTAATCCGATATTATTACGTTACTTTTTAAGAGTAGGGTTTTTAAACTGTGAGTTTGAATTTCTTACTTATGAACACATTCCAAGAGAATCTAATGCATTAGATGATTCATTGGTGAACTGCGTATTGGATTGGAATCTATCACATTATTTTTAGTCGCATGCATGCATGCATATTTTCATTATAAAATTTACATAAAAAACATCAAATACAATGAAAAATCGCCAATATATATATATATATATATATATATATATATAATATATATAATATATATATTATATATATATATATATATATATATATATATATATATGAAGAGAGAGAGAGAGAGAGAAAGATTGTTTCTATTCATTTACATCAAAAAATCCCCAAAACTTGGGTGTTTTATATAAAATGGCTTCACTGAGCCTCACTTTGAAACCCTATGGCCATCCTCTAATCCCGCTGAGCCTGTTGCTTATGGTAACAAATCAGTGCTCTAGCTAACCTCCTTAGAGGCTCTAAAAAATGCTCTGGTACACCCACTGTGTGCTGCTGCATATGGACATGTATCTCTCTCATGGGAAGAGGTGACACACCATACTCAACCTTTCGAGGTTCCTAGAAACCTCGCACAAACTTTGTGTGTCATCTTCCTCTTTGACGACTATTGCAACCTCTATTGCTAGTCCAACCCCAAGTATCTGATCACCACACCTCACATGGTGAGGTATACCCATAGGACGAACAAGAGCCACATTTGTATCAAGCCAAAGCCTTGTGTTAGATTTTTTTCACCCTTAACAAAAAATAAATGCATAAACTTGAAAAGACAAAAAATACTTTTGTCACTGATTCATCCTCTTACCTAGTGGCCCCCACTATGTGCTCGGTGCAAAAATAAATGCTAGATCCCATATATAGTTCATCCTAGCATAAGGGAAGTCCTCGATCATGAGAATCTGGCCTTGGAGCCACTCAAAGAAGTCACCATCAAAGTAGTTCGTAATTTGTGTGCTTCCTTTCCAAGGTACTAAGGCTTCCCAATGTTCCTCTTTGGGTTCCCTTGGACCAGCAATGACCAGACTCACCCGTGGCTCATAATGGGCACTCTCTCTAGTATTAAGGAGATTACCAGTGTACCATACCCAAATTCCCTTTGGGCCCGAGTTTTTCATGATGTCAACTCTGCTTTCACTTGACGGAGAACTCCCTCACACCAGTTGAACACTTGCGGCTGCAAGAAATCCAACACCAGTAATAGTTGGGATTTTTTAGCCACATGTTGACTCTTAGTCCCTGCCACTTGCACTACCATGCATAGTATTTACCTCATTCTCTTGATACCACCCTCTCTACTGGAATTATGCTGTTGTTTGATTGACTTCTTGCTATACAATGTGTGCATATCAAATCCACAGTGGTCCTCGGATACGATCTCCCTCTTGTTAAGTTTATTCATGCACCTTTGAATGATAAACCAATGATATGCCATCTTGCTCAATGGAGAGTTCATGATCATTAATCCTGAACAATCCATGTTGTTCATCCCAACATTGGATTATCCAAATCAAGAGATCCTCTTGACCTTTCATTAGATTAATTCTCGCATACTTTAATAGGCCGCATCATATCAGAGTGGCCAGACATGCTGAATCATTTAGAATTTTTAGTTTCTCTCAGTCATGAGATCTTTCTCTCTAAAGGCTCATTTTGATCAGCTGATTCCTACATCACAAGAACCCTTAATTAGTTTTTTCCAACAAAATTACCCTAGAAATTAAGAACATTTTTTTTCCTTACCACTTGGCCGACTAATGCAACCTCGTTCACTCCACAGAGCATGCTAACATGCTCTTCATTTGTGGGCAGAGCATGCTAACATGCCCCTTGGATTTGGTGACCACGTTAACTGGCCAAGATATCTAGAGTAAGCCAAAAAAATTAAAATTACCAGTAAAAACATAAATTAAGGAATCAAATGCAAGGTCAGGATCAATGCTCTTACGTACTTGGAACTGACGAGAAGTGGAATGGTTGGATGGTGTGCTCACAATTGCTCGTGGAATTTCTGTTCCTTTTTTCTATCCAGAGTTCTCTCACCAGCTTCAACTAATGCAAATGAGGGCTTGCTTTCCTTTTTATAAATACTTTGGAGGTATGACTCAACTCAGGTAATGCCCTTTTATGAGCATTTCTTTCCCGCTTTGTTTCTAAATGCACCTGATAACTATTCTGCTAATATTTTTATATGATATAAGATATTTTAAGTGATTTTCTGCAGAATTGACCACCATTGACTCGGCATGAGCATGTTATTTTTTGGGACATTTTCTAATTCTTCAAATGAAAAACCCCTGATTACCTTCTTTGGGCTCGTCAAATGCCTACGAAGAAGATTTGAAAGATTCTTTTTATTTCTTTTTCCTACTTTATAAACTGAAAAAGATAATTCGAGTTTTCTTCATTTGACTCAGTTAAATTTTTTTATGAAGATTACTGACTTTACTCCATCCCCTCGTACTCGTAACAAAATGAGGAAGACATCTATTGAGCATAGGTTTCTCACTTTATCTAGACTCAATGGACTAACTTATGAAAAAGGAACAGTTCCAGGTATAATATTACCCTTTTTTGCACACAGTCATCAACCATGAAAAAGGTTCCCCGTGGAGTCATCTTTACATTCTTTTTAGATTCTCCAAATCTGAAAAGACAACCAATTTTAACCTCTCTATACTCGTTAAACCTAATTAGATTGGGAAAAAAATGGATAGAATTGTGACTACACTATTTATATTTTGAAGCATCTTGTGGTGGAAATATTCTTGTCAATACCTTGAACATGGCACCCCCACAACATATTCCTCTTTTTTTCAGCTTCTCTTTGAGCCCTACTATCCTATGAGTTTAGCCTTGATACCTTGATGTCCTTGCATCCTTACATCCTAACACTCTTTGGTGTTCTTGAGTCTAAACTGCTTGGTCACCCTCATGTTGTGCTTACTATTGTTCAAGGCATTTGCCTACTCTCTTCTTCCTGTATCAACCAATCACTCATATGCCCTATTTTCCCTTAGTCTGTTTACCCCATTTCTCAAAACTATCTCAAAAATAATCATTATCGTCCTGTTTCATGTCAATTGATGTAGGAAATCTCATTTCTCACCTTTGAGAGATCTCTTCCTATTGAATTAAACATATTATCTAGGAAGTAGATTTATAAACATCTTAGTACCCTGGAAATTACAGTCCTTAGTAGCAGGTTACCTTGCGTTTGATTGGGGTTTTTAGTCATTGACTCCCTGTTGAATGATTCTAAGAGTGTTCAACATCAAGACATCTTATTCACAGTCACTCGATTGTAATTTGCATCTTGGAGACCATTATCTTTATCAATGGCTATCCTCGTGTCTGTTAGCTAATCCAATCTTAAACAAGAACACAAAAAATCACATATATAACCATAAATATAGAGATGCATTATAAATAACACTTCATTTCATTAATATCAAATACTGAAATATGCTTACAAACATAATGGAAATAAAATATCTTGGGCGATGGTAGCTTGTCTTAGAGAAGAGATGTGGCAGCTAAATGCCTCTGAACTATGTCACAATGAGGAAAGAAGGCCTGTTTATTATTGAGAAACAATGGAAAACCCTAAATATTTGAAAAACCTAACCCTAGGAGATGAAGCAACAAAACTATGGGCCCTGTTTGGGTAAATTTGTATATCAACTTCCCAGGATTGTAACTTTGGCATATGATCTCTGTTTGACTCGCACAATATCTCGTTAGAAAGATATATCCGTGGAATACAACTTTTGAGTGGAAAAAACAGTCAAATCCTCATTTTTTTCCCATTTTCCCCAAAAAATGTGGTTTAGGGTCTCAAAATGACTTTAGAAGGTCAGGACCTGAAAAACTGCAAAAATTAGTAAACTATGCTACAATTAAGGAAAGTGAAAAACTAAAAGATTTTGTTGGGGATCCAAGTGGAATAGGTGGATTGCCACCAATATCCACCCCGATGAGTCCTCCCCCCTTTGGAAGTAATGGTCCCCTTTGCGTTGAGTGCCTCCATGAGACAGGGAAACTTCTCATGAACTTGGTCCCTGGTGAGCCACTTATCTTGATGCAGGAGTTGGCCAACTTTGACAACCTGATATAGTTGGATCTTCTATTGGTGAGTGTTCTTGATCTGTGTGTCGATGATCCGCTCATTTGTGGCCTATTCCATGCAGTTGGGGCTTAAATCTATTGGTTTTAGTTGTTTTGCAATGTCGGATGTGTCCAGCAATGGTGGAAAGTATGGCCGGAGGTGGTCTACATAAAACACTAGGTGCAGACCAAGGAACAGTGGAATTATATGCTTAAAGGCATTGCCCTCTATAACTTTGGTGATGGTGTATGACCCATATTGAAGTGGGTGAAGCTTGTGGTGTGGTCCAACGAGGAGCTGCTTCTGGAAATGTAGCCAAACTTTGTCACCCACCCGAAACTTGTGCGACACTTGATGTTGATCATGGCACTACTTATACTTAGCATTGGCTCTATCCCATATATCATGGACCTATTGGTGGATGCGTTGAATGCGCTCAATGAATTTGTTGGCCTTGTCAGCTTCAGACTGCACATGAGCCGAATCTTCTTGAGTAGCTACAAATGGTATGGCCACATCAATGGGACATAATGGCTGAAATCCCAACCCTACCTGAAAGGGGTTGTGGCCCATTGAGCTATTAAGAGCTGTGTTGTAGCTGTGCTGGAGATAAGGGAGGCTTTCATCCCATGTGTGTGGATGCTTCGAGTTGTACATGCGCAGAATGTGTATGATCATTCCATTGATGACCTTTGTTTCGCTATTAGTACTGGGGATGGAAAGTCATGAACTTAGTGAGTTTGGTATCCTACATCGACCAGAGACTTGACCAAAATGCAGTTCAGAATCTGCTTTCTCATTCTGAGATAATGGACTCTGGGATCCCAATGTGTACCCACACTCATTCAAAGAATATCTTAGCAGTGACATCTGTTGTGATACTCTTCTAGTAGGAAGACATAATGGCCATCTTAGAAAATCTGTCGATGACTACGAAAACATAGTCGTTGCCATGCTTTGTAGAAGTAAGGCTTGGCATGTAATCCACGGAGATGGATTCCCAAGGTTAAAAAGGAGTAGGTAGAGGAGGATATAGGCCTTTCCTTCTTTACGATTGGTTTGGATATGGTGCATATTGTGCAGGATTTAATGTACCTCCCAACATCCTGAAGAAGGTTTGGTTAATAAAAATACTTCTACAGTAATGCCATTGTTTTCTGTACTTCGAAATGTCTAGTAACCCGACTGTAGTGCACCGCCCAAACAATCTTGGCATAACAGTGCATCTTGGAGGTGAAAATTTGGAACTTTCTTACCTTCCAGGAGTGTCTGGTATGTGCTGCTGAATTTTGGATTGCTCTCTTAAAGATGCAGCCACCTCGAAGTCTCGTGCCCATAGGAGTCGGGCACAATGATCAATGCCATGAATGGTGGTCAGATGAGGCAGTCTATAACATTGTTGGTGCTACCCTTCTTGTAATTGATGTTCAAATGGAATTTTTGCAGGTATGTGGACCATTTCTGATGGTGATCATTATGCAGCTTCCCTTGTGTTTGTATGAACTACAAGGGTCAGTGGTATGTGTGGATGACCATTTCCTTCCCCATAATGTAATGCTTCCATTGACGGAAGAACTGCATAATGGAATACATTTATTTTTCATAGTAGGGATACTTTTGGACGGTGTTTGAAAGTGTCTCATTGTGGTAAGGCACTAGATTCCCCCTATTGAGTAAGAACTACACCAATAGCATAGTTGGAGGCATCTGTCTCAATCTCAAATGGTTATTAGATGTCTGGTAATGTGAGCATTCGTGCAAAGGAGAGGCACTGCTTCAAATCATCAAATGCCTTCTGTTGGGTTTTAGACCAAAATAACTTTTCTTTATCTCTACCCTTCGTGACTTGACTGGTGAGTGCCAGTATTGTAGCAAGAATGCTACAACTCCTGGGCTACCAACTTTACTTTTATCAACCCAGTAGTTTGTAACAAACTTGGAAGCGTCCAGTGCTATATGCAGAAGTACTAGTTCTCACTGCAGGTTGTCACTTGGTCAGCCAGCACGAGATCACTAGGAGCTCAAGCCAACTTCTATAGATTTTAGAAGAAGCTCTATGTGTGATGAAAGGAAAGAAAGATTACTCTACAGATAATATTCTGACTGCAGAAAGAAGAAAGACTGGAATGTAAAACAAAACCTAGTAAACCCTAATTAACAATCTAATCCTACATCTGTCAAAAACACTATGAAAACCGTGAAAGAAATGCCATTACCTACTCAAGGAAGTAAACAACATCTAACCATGCTATTTTTGGAAGTAAATAAGCAAAAAACATATTTTTGGATTTTTATCTGTTTTTATTTGAATTTAACATGCATCTAATTTATTGTGTGTGAGTGTGGCAACAAACAAGTGGCGTTAGATGGTGGTTTTGGAGCTTGGGAGGATGTAAGATGATGTGGATGGGTCATAGGAGGTCTTAGATGGCCTTCGGAAGGCTTTTCCCACACTTGGCTTTCAAAATAAAGCCTACAGGAAAAACTACAGGAGGACACAGGAAAACTACAGGAGGAAAACAGGGAAACTACATGAGGCTTATAGGAGGTGGTCGAGGGAAATTTTCACTGTTTTGAGGGTGTGAGAGTGGGTGGAAAAGGTGGATGAAGGTTGGAATGAGGTGTTAGGGTGCCTAAGGTCTACCATGGATCACCAGGAGAGAGAAAGATGATTGGGTTTGCTCAAGGAGAGAGGAAGAAGTTCTATGAAAAATGAAGGAAACTAAGGCATAATTGAGGTGAGGTTTGGGAGACCTATAGGGCATGGATTAGATGGAGGGTGTGATTTCTAGTAATTTGGCCTACTGCTGGAAGAGATCTGCTGCATAGAAACTAACAGTCAACCAAGAAAATCAAGCAACCCATGAAATGAGTGCATCTTAGGAAAAACAGAGTTTTGCATTAAAAGGGCCCAAACTATGATGTATAAAAGGAAATGCTGGGAAATGCTGTAAGAAAGGAAAGGATGAAAAAGGACTATTGAAAATCAGAAAGTGAACATGATAAAGAAGATCTAAAGCAAAGAAAAACTGGAATATCAACCTACTAGAGAGCTGCAAACACTAGAAGTCCTAGGAATGAGGAAAATCTGTGTTTTGGGGCAGCAAGAGAGTCTTTGCCTCAAATCATGGTCCTAGAGGGAGGAAGAGAGGCCAAGGCACTATTGCGATCCTTTTGAATCTTCTCTGATCACTTCTTAACCTGCTACAGGAATCACAAATGGAAGCAAGCTACTAAATCATCAAAAGCAACCTATTCTTAACCATAAGAGAAATACATCTAACAACAAACTAATCTACAAACTAAAGTAAAGCATACAAATACAAATAAAGAGAAGCTTGGCTGCTTGGATTGGGCCGTAACCCAAGAGCTTTAGCCCTCTGAGGTAACTCAGTGCTAGCTCAAAAAGGATTCCATCTTCATTATCAAAAAATAGCAAGATTACATAAAACTATCATAAAATAGTAAGCTCAAAATTTGAGCAGAGTTTACACAAGAAAAAAAGTCGACCCTAGTGAGGACCTAGGCCTCTCTACTTATACATCTGAAGCTACCAACAACTTCCTTAAAATTAGGGAGGCTTGGCTTCCAAAACTCGAGATAACTATCAATCATCTTCCACTTTCTCAACTGCCTTCTAGTGCATGGTTCAGCTGCTTGGACTCTGAGCTAAATGAAGGGGAATTTGAAGTGAGGAGCAATAAATGAGGGGGATTCCATCCTATAAGTCCTCTCCTCTATCTACTTCAAGTTATTGTTGTATTTTGACCACTAGATCCTTGACTTTGACCTTGAAATCCATCAATAATCTGCATTAAATACATGTTAGACCACATGGCATAATAACTAACTCAACTCACCCTATAAGCATAAATATAATCAGAAAATCATACAATAAGCTAAGTGAATGGTTGATTTGACTAGGTCAGGAGGTAAAATGAGCCCATATAATTACCCATTTATGAGGCTCATCATCACCCCCCTACTGAAGGTGTTGCTCATCCTCTGAGCAACCTAGTCAATCTCTTGGTCTTTCATGGCCCTGGTGGCCTGCCTAGCATTCTAGGATTCTGATGTCGTTTTCTCATGTTCTCCATAAAACCCTACCTTTCTGTCTATGTCCTTCCACTACTCCTTCTCTTCTTCTTCTCTTCTGCCTTCCAACATGCCTAATATGAGTGGAGGACTTAGTTTGAGGCCAATCCAGTTGACCTTCAACCTTTGCATGGAGCACTTGTACATTGGCACTCTTTTCAATGCCTCCTTCAGCCTCATGGGGGAATGGTATTCTCTGATCTGCAAGCTGTGGGGTAGGGTGTGTTATAGACATATTTGGGCACTGCAACCGCAATCACATATGTCCATAAACCAAGGGCTTTTGAGTCCCTAAAAGTGTTGTTTCATGCGCTAAAGGAACAAGGTCAGCTGATTACATCATCTCCTAGAATTTCTCCACAGAAAACTGCTCAGAACTGGTCAAAACTGGACCATACAGATTGCCCAGTGCTAAGGGTGTGATGCATCTCACCTGCTCAGTGTAAAAATTGCGATGCATGCTGGAAAGCCCTTCTGTAGGGTGTGATGGGCGAGAGTAGACAAATGGCAGAGACAATTTGCAAGGTGGATGATCATGGAATATTCCAGAAACTTCTCCTGTGGCACTTGCCTCTCTGAATTCGCCCAGGGATGAGTAAGAGATCATCAATCTCCAAGTGGAATCAAGAACTATTAGAGAGAGGACACTAATGAAAATCCCAGAAGTTGACTCACCCTCTTACAATCATCTATATATGGATCCCTCATCCCAGAGATCCAGAGGCTGGAATATTGTACGTTGTAAGGAAGTGTTGTTGGTTTCCTGGTGGAATATCATAGTGTTGGGTGATCTAAGCTTTTCATGAGGTGAAGAAGGGCTTTCATGCTAGGAGGATGACGTTGGGTCAGATTAATGGGTTGTAATCCTCTCTTCTAATCTCTATATCAATAAAGCTATTTAAGTTTTCCTCCACATTCTTGTATGTTTGCTAATATATGCATGTATGTGGTCAATATATATCTGGTCCTATATTGTTTATGACTGTAGATCTCTGCACTTTGAAGGTATTATGTTGCTTTGACTTTACACATACTCTTTGAAGCGGAGTGGTCAAGGGAGGAGTGGCAAAGATCTATCAAAGGGGAGAAGGAACAAAGCAGAGAACCAAGTGAAAGATCGAGGTTGGTATTCTTTGCTCTTCTCCTATCTACTTCTTGTAAAGGAAAACGAAAGTAACTTTAATTTGTTTGTTTCTAAGATAGCTACCCGTCTTAGTGGGACTAGCAGCTCTGCATAGACACTAGATTTCCTGATAACAAAATGGTAACTCCACGAGGGAGCAAGTAGTTTGTTTGCTTGTCTATATTTGTTTGCTTTATAAACTTACAAACGGAGCCTAAAGTCAAGCCAGCTAGCCTTCGAACTACATTTGCTATGCAAGTGCAAAGTAGATCAATGTTGCTTCAGTCTATCTCTGGGTTTTGTTTATAAACTGAACAATTGATTTGAAAACATCCTAATTGCCCTGGTGGTGGCTCAGGTAGCCTCATTAGGTCAGCCCCTGTGATTTGCGTTTATTGACTATCATTTTCTCGGCGTAAATCCCTGAACTAAGCTGCAAACTGTGACCCAGAACCAAGTTGAAGTTTCGTCCCTAGACCATCGTACCTTCTCCTCTTGGGAATCTTGATGCATCACACCTCTCGTGTGTAGTAGGTGAGATGCATCGCACTTTCCCTGTGTTACAGGTGCGATGATTAGATGAGACCTCTTCTGCTTCCAGATTTTGGTTTTTTGTTCATTCTCTTCAGCTTTATTTAGGAGTTTTGCTGTTTGTGATCAGTATACCTCTATGGAAACTCCCTTCCTTTGCAAGATTCAGACTCCATAGTACAAATAATTGTAAATGTTTTTATGTATTATTCGCCATTTATGGTCCTCTTTTACAAAGAAGTACCGTAATCAAGATTTCATGTTTTGATTTGAAAGTGTTGCAAGTGTTGTTTTCAGTCAAAGAAAAGAATTCTATTTTTCTTGATGATCGATTACACTGTTACTCTTGTATTATATTTGAATTAGTAGGTTTTCAAGTGTCGAAAGCAATTTTCAATTCAAAATCACAAAGTGTTGTCATTATCTTCCTTTCATTTTTTGAAAAGAAAATTGTTAGTACTGTCGCTTGAAACAATTCAAATTTGTACTAGCATTCTTTTTGTCATTTACACATTAATAAAGCGAAAACAAATACATGCACGTGCATTTGCGTTTAGACTGCTTGTTGATTTTGATTTAGGACAGTGCATCTAGTGTGTGCTCTCTGCTCTTTGTTGAAATAATTCCGCTTCTCTTTCCTTAGTAGCTAGGATTTTCATTGCAAAAAGAAGATTAAAAGGTTGTTTATCATCTTAGATTTCATTTTAGGAATTGTATGTCTACATCACATGGTGAACCTAAAAGGAAAACTTCTTAAGAAAGATCAACTGTAAAATAAATTCAATGAACATAGAAATGCTTTGGAACCTAACGCACAACATTTAGAAGTCTAAGCTAGAGACGTATTCCGGCGTCATAAAGCCTGGTAACTATCACTTTCATCGTAGGTTGGGTGATTCCTCCTCTTTGAGATGAAA
>APFE031634159.1:152679-174015 GCA_000404065.3 Pinus taeda
TGAAGCCAAAACAACTCCGATACCAAATGTAGGTTTTAACCCTGTACAGAAATTACCTGCATACGAATTCTAAAACAAAGAAAATAAACAATGTGAGAGCATAACACATAAAACACATATGCACAGAGATTTTCCCCTAGATCCCAAAACCGGGACTACCAACGTGATTTTTCATTATATTCCTTTTGAATGTTACAATACATATTTATACATGCCGAAGCATCCAATACCATGGACCAAAAAACCATCGCGTCCAAAACCATGGACCGAAAACCATAGGTAGATTCGCCCAACCTAATATAGGGTCCAATTTTTTTTTTCCCCGGGCACTACCCCGAACCCCGTAGAGGGGGGCTACCCAACCCCCTCAAACCCCCCGGACAGGGGGGGCTGCTGCCCCCCCTGTGACCTCCCCGCTGTGAAATTGGCGCAACGAAGGGGGGGCTTCGCCCCCCCTCTAACCCCCCGATTCACTTTGTAGGTTAGTCGTGGAAAGAATATAACACAACCCAACAATTATGTCGTAACACTGCTTCTAACTGATCTGCCCTACATACAGTATAGTATATTACTTGGCACAATCACTTGTTGCCATGTTGATGCTAGAGGTGCTCTAGTTGTGCCCATCTCAATAGAAAGCTCTACTAACTACTTTGGGCATAGTAGATTCTTCCGACGATCGTTTATTTGTCTTCCCAGTTGATACATTAGAACATCCCCCATTGCCTTCATCCGTTGCTTTCTAGATACCAATTCGAGTCTGAAATGCCATCATCTCTTGATGCATTATTGACGAAAGGGCAATCTCCTGTGTGATGTCTACTGCCGTTTGGAAACAACTTAAGTCACCTGAACTATCCCCATCCACCATCACTTTGCATGTTTGGGACAGTCACTCCTTCCAACCTCTTGGCATGTATCACAATTGTCGAGTGACTCTTGCGAGCTGGATTGTCCATGTAGACATTGAAGTTATTGACGCCCCTTTATATTACAAAATTCTATTGGGTTGTAGTTACACTTATGCCATGTCAGCTGTCACCTCTACCATTTTTCCCAATATGTGCTTCCCCCATGAAGGGAAGATCATCACTGTCGATTAGTTGAAATACTATGAGCTAGCATCCTTGAACTCCCCTGAGTCCATTGTCTCGTCAATATATGACAAACAATACTCTACCCCTCTCACCGATGTTGCACCCTAAGTTTACAAAGATTCCACATTATTAAGTGTTTTCCCCGGTTCTCCCCCGCCTATCTCTAAGCCTAATGCTTTGAGTGTTTGCATGTTACAAGCATCATGAGCTACTCGCAAGCAGTCTTGTACATTTGAACAATAGCTAGCTCCTCAACACCTTGTTCTTCCCACCTCAGCGGAGCCATCTGGATCCACTAACCTAGGGCCCTCTCTCTTTGTGGGTGCCTCTCCTATGTTCCCACTGGGAACTATTCCTCCTGGTCTCAAAAATCCATGAGTTGTTCCACCGGAACATTACCCTGCAAGACAGATACGTTTCTTGTTTCCTCCTCTTGGAATCTTTTCTGACCGTGTCATGGCTTTGCTGGTCCTCCCAAATATGACTTTTGGGATCCCAGTCTGGTACATTGACCCCCTTGCAAGCACGCCTCCTCGTCCACTAAGACCATATCATGCTTTGACCTTGGTTCAACTAGTCCCTACAACCCTTGTTGTTGCTCCAGTTCCACGCAACCTCAATAGAAACCCACTCATGTTGCGAAAGAATTCGAACAGGGGGGGAAATCCAAGAGGAAAGAACCTAAGGACAAGGCTCCCCAAGCTCCTCCAGCCCCCAAAGCCCCAAATCCGTCACCTCCATGCGCTTTGTGTAAAGTTGTTGGGCATGCCACTAATAACTATCCTGGACTTCCTCATCTCAAACCTTTGGTTCATGAAACATTTCCCAAGTTTAATATCCCCAAGGTCCAACTTACCTTACTGGGTACAGCCAAGAAACTCAGAATGTTATGCACAAACCACCCTTGTGCCTTGTGCGGTCATCATGGTCACTATTCCCATTGTTTCCCTCATCTCAACAAATTTCGCGATTGCATGGAGGCACTTCGCGATTACAAGACCACAAATAGTGGACCACCTACTCCTCTACCCGTGGATTCTGGTACAACTAGTACACTAGAATAGGGGGAATTTGGTCCCACCTTCGAGATCCCTCCCCCCGATGTTGAGATGATAGACTACATGGGCCATATCCTTTACCTGTCTTCATCCTTGAGTTCCTCACAACAAAAATCTTTCTAAGGTTTCTGTGCGTGATTCTATTGAATCTCTTTCGATAGAATCCCGAGTCCCATGATCAATAGATTTTCCATCTACTAGCTCAACGTCTACCATTCTAGATGATGCGTATGTGAACCTCCTTTCTAAGGATGATGCACCATGTACCTTCATTGCATCATGTAGTCATTATTCATCCTGTCCGCTCATCTTTCATTTTGATGAAGACATCATGGAAATTAGAGCTACCCCTGATCACCCTAGCACTTAGGGAACGAGGCATCTCTTCTGGAGGATTTTGAAGGCCACCTCCTTCTTAATTCTCCCAATGAATTCTACCCCAAGTAATTTCACTCATTTCATATCCCATTGATTTGCGTGTCTTTATTTCTGTCAAGAAATTAAGTAGGGTACATCATCTCATTTGTTGTCTTTTGCAACTTTCATATGGATCCATCATCCACACTGTATATCGGTTATGCCGATGGTGCGAGTCACTTCTCCATGAATCTAGCCTGTATAGCCTAGGCCATTTTGACCCCCTTTCATACGTTAGCACTTTCGAATGACATGTGCATTGGATCTGCCACCAATAACCAAGCCGAATATGATGCAGTGATAGGTTTGTTAGTCGATGCCCTTGATCATTGCATCCTCCAACTTCATGTTTGTTTAGATTCCTTGCTGCTTGTCATGCAATTGAATGGTGTGTATCATGTGCATAACCAAGTGTTATTTATAAAATATCTATGATTTAAGTTGTTGGTACATGAATTTGAAACCATCACTGTGAGTCATGTTCCTAGAGCCCAGAATAGCTATGTAGATACCATTGCAAATAACATTCTAGATTGGCATTTATCACATATATACCATAGAATACAACCATAAACATAACACATGGTGAACCATTGTCATCATATCAAATGCATAATCATATTATGTATCACATAAAACATATGTGTTTAGAGCCCAAAGCTCTAAATACATTTGACATGCCCATAGAATCTTATAAAAATCAAAACCAAAGGGATCTCGTTGTCCCCATATCTAGTCACAGTTCATGGATCCCCCGCCAAAGGCTCTGCTCCACCTGCACATAGATCATGTACTGCATGACCAACCATTGCCATGTGCCGCATGATCCCTCACCACTATGAGGGAAGGCTTGTACACTCATCTATGTATTGATCGTCTAATTCATGCCATCTGCACTCAGAAACTCCAGTCAAGAGTACCTCACACCTACAATCTAGATCAACGAGTAGCGCACTATCCTCTGGACCCTGACGTGACATTGATGTTCCCTAATCTGCAGCCCCTGGTGCTGTGGCTCGTCTTGCATATCCTGTCAGTTTTACCGGTGCTATGTCTCCATACCACATATTTTACACTAAGTACCATATACATGTGATAAAAGTATGAAATGCACCATAAAAATAACAACTTAACACTTATCATCTGGTCCCCATGCTCACCCGGGTGGAAGTGGTAGGTTAGTATCACCCTGATAGTTCATCCCGCTATAAGGAAAATCGTCAATGTAGAGGGGAATCTAATCCCAGTGCACGGAAAAATTGATTCAGAACACCCGTTTGACTTCCCCCTCCTCCTCCTCTCCATAGTAGTTTCCCCCAGTAGTGCATCATGGGCTCCTGTGGGCCCCCATCTCGAATGTGTACATGAGGATGGATGTTGGGTATCTTCTCAAAGAAGAACACACACAGCACTATACCAAATGCACAATCGCAGTTTACCTATCTCTTGCATAGACTCAACTATAATTTCACTTACAACATCATCATTTGGGCCACACCATAGTAGGTCCCCACCAAAACACTCTCAACCAACATCATCTACCCGCCAGTGATGTGGTAGAATGCTTAGCTGCCCAAGACTTGTAGCACTGCTACGACAACAACCTGTGTCTCTAGCCTCTCTAGATCACTGATCGGGATGGTCATGCCCTTCACATGCACACCCCGTGGACAATGGTGCTCCAAAAACTCTGTATGTTCCTCTCACGAGGCAACACTAGATGTATATCCCCCACCATCCCTATAGGAGCAAGTCCGGTCAAGAAGTAAATATCCAGTAGCGTGAACTCAATATTGTGCCCCTGCACTACAAAGACCTCTTGGTTTGAATCCCAATAGATCACAATCCTCAATAGCAAGGGCTCACCTACCCTCATCAATGGGTTCTCTACCAACTTGAGAACCCCATAGCAAGCTAACGCCCCTCTAACCCCCTGATCCCTCTGAATCTCAGATCGAAGGGTATCCAAATATCGCTCACGCCAGTCGATTCTCAACTCTACCATACCTACAACACACCACATGTATTGTCAGTTCAAAGAAGAAAACATTGGCCTTGACAGATCAACCTGCAGCCCCCACCAAGCCAACATACCACCCCTCTTTTTAGCTCCAAATTGCAGTTTTCTGCCTAGAAACTACGAGATCGCGGGATTTTCCCTCGTTCCTGTGAGCCACATTGCAATTCTAGGCTCAAAAAGTGTGACTAGGCTAAGAAGAAGAGCAGAGGTTTCCCAAACCACTGCAGGCTGCTAACAATCAAGAAATAAACTAGTAAAATCGAAGATATGAGTAAGGCCACCTACACGAAAGTCATAGATGTTGATTCTAATGGTCGATTTTTCCGCTAGTCAGAAGTATTCTCACAAGATAGCTCATTGAAATGTGCTTGCTAGAGGAGGATATGAGGATCACTATTTATAGAAATGTCTTGAGTTGAGAGGGTCCTCAACAAGTGAACGTTGGAGGGATTTTAGGAGCATAAAACATTATTAATTATTGACTATTCAATGACAACAACCAATGATGAGTGTCATGCCACAACCCCATGGGGTTTTAGTCCACTAAGTGGGGTTGCTAACTTCAAACACTAATAACTCTCAAACCATGAAGAACTACATGGCATGGCATATATCAACGAAAACATTCGATAAGTAGACTCCATCTAGAAGATACTTGACTTAGAATAGGATTATTTGTCAAGTCAAAATGCCCATGCAAGATTGGGGTAGCACCTGGTGCTACTTGGGTTGACATAAATGACAACCACTAATCAACTGTGCTTACCCTATACCTTCTATAATTTCCGGTATCTAGAAATCTAGGGGTAAAGAGTACAATTTTACCCATCTCAACGCTTCTGTGTAGTCCTCCTTATCCAAGTTGAAACAAGCTTCCTAGTGCCTAATGTAGAGACTACATTGTTAAGAAAGTATGAACCCCCTTCAAAGATCCTAGCTTTTTCTTCAAGTTTAGAAAAGATGACAGTGAAGAAAAATTTCAGTCCTAGTCTCAAATCCACCTCTCCCTTTGTTTGCCAATTGTACTGTATCCAATGCTCCAACTCCTTCTCCATTGGCCAAAGTCCTATAAACCTACATATAAAAGGATGATCTCTCATGTGTTTCCTATTATCTTCTAGACATCTTGTAGGAATGATATATCTAGCGTTTTTAGGGGCCTTAGGGATACGTTGACCTTGTAGCCCCATTTTCCACTTATCTCCCAAAATATGTATTTGAGAGTAACCAGAGGATCCTCCTTCGGTACAAAATTTTCCTTCCCCTTGAAAATACCTACTGGCAAGAGCATTTCGGAAGGAGGGGTGACCCTGCCAAATTTGGTTTATCTGTTCACTCAAATTTGTTTTCTCTTTCTTTCTCTCTCGAGCACTTTTATGTGAAGTTGTGTGCCTTGGAGTGCTCCATAAATATAGTGTTTTATGGGTGAACGTAATATATAGTATTTTTGTATGCTTGCAATGTGTTGTGTTGTGTGCGTGCAAATGTTTGTGTTATGTGTATGTGGATTTGTGTTAATTGAGAGAGAAATTTGTGGCTGAGGAGAATATGCACTGTTGTTGAAGGGCCAACTTGATCAACAAATGATTCTTTCAGAGTGAGTTGGTATCTATGTCAATATTTTCTCCAATTATTTTTATATGCATTCTTGCATCTTTTTCTGTTTGATTTTTTGATGAGTTGGGATTTCATATATAGGAGCTAGAGTAGGGTTTCTAGTGCTTTTGCAGCACACAATGAGGAACCTTCAGTGCTTTTACATCCACGAGTTTCTAGAGTTTCAACAGAAAAAGAAATATGGATAAGAGGCAAGATTAGTATTCATTGTTGATTTCCTTGTTCTTCTTATAGGCAAGGGTAAAGCTCTGCAAAGGTTTAGTCATTTATTTTAGAAATGGAAACAATATCTACTATGTAAATGGCATGGCCTATTTATTTTCTAGGGTTTAAACAAATCAAACCTTGACCTATCTATGCCCTTACAGATAGGTATTTATTTCCTTTGTTCCACAACGGGAATGGTGGGCAATCCTTACCTTCCAACTAGGGATGGAGTGCTTATCTATTATATCATTAAACGAGTAATAAGATATGGATTAGTTCTTTGTTTTTTTTGTAACAACCCTATAACAGGTTGGGAATAAGTGCCTTTAGCGGGCTTTATAGCATGGAGATTGGATTTCTAATGGATATCCTTCCTCTACCATTTTCATGATATTCTATCGAGAAATACCTATGTAATATAGAAGTATATCCTTCCTCAGAGTAGTAGTGGGAGATCCTTTGATTTCTTAGCCTTTCCTTAACTAGAGAGGTAGGCGTAGGTTACCCGGTTACATTTTTTGAACAAGACCCTAAGCAAGACCTAGAAGTCAAGATAACAACATAACTAGGTTAGAATAGTTAAAAATAGAGAAAGATCTAGGTTACAGATAGAATAGTTCTAGTAGCCTATTTATTGAGATCCAAATTATGCAACCTTGAGAAATATATAAACCCCAAAAGAGTTATATTCTTGAGAGCGATATACTCATGCTTATGACCGTCCGAGTCTTTAGAGAGTCCAATGCTCTATATCGAGATTGAGATCAAGATCGAGTAATTTCTCTATATGAGAAATAATTTTTATTTCCCCTGAATTAGAACTGAATCTAAAGAAACTACAACCCAAAAGAATACATGGAATGGAAGAAAATTTAGTTGACACCCAACATACGATGTTTGACGAGTTGCTACTCTAAATGCCTTGCCAACACAAAATCTTTGAAATAACTTCAAAATGCAAAATCCTGAAAATAGAATGAAAATAACATGTATTGGAATGAGAATAACATGCAATGGAAAAAGGGCATTTAGAAGAATTTTCAACTATAATGAATCCTAAGAATAGCCTCGTAAAAGCCGAATGATGTTGTAAAATCCCACCATAATATGAATAGAGGAGGTTAACCCACAGAAAGAAAAATTGATGACTCTGAAGTTCTGAGCGCTTAAGACCAAAATAATAAAATACTTTTAATAGAGCAACACAAAAAGAATATGATCAACACAATATCCTACACCACTATAAATAAATCCGACTTCAAAGGTAATTCACATACTTATCAAATGCTCTTCGTGTTGCTATATTAAAAGTATTTTATCATTTTGGTCTTAAGCACTCAGAACTTCAAAGTCATCATTTTCTCTTTCCGAGGGTTAACCTCCTCTATTCATATTATGGTGGGATTTTACAACATCGTTCGGCTTTTACGAGGCTATTCTTAGGATTCATTATAGTTGAAACTTTCTAAATGCCCCTTTTCCAATGCATGTTATTCTCATTCCAATACATGTTATTTTCATTCTATTTTCAAGATTTTGCATTTTGAAGGTATTTCGAAGATTTTGTGTTGTCAAGGCATTTAGAGCACCAACTCGTCAAGCATCGTATGTTGGGTGTCAACTAAATTTTCTTCCATTCCATGTATTCTGTTGGGTTGTAGTTTCTTTAGATTTAGTTGTAATTCAGGGGAAATAAAAAGTATTTCTCATACAGAAAAATTACTCGATCTTGATCTCAATCTCGATCTAGAGAATTTGACTCTCTAAAGACTCAGACAGTCATAAGCATGAAGATCTCACTCGCAAGAATCTAACTCTTTTGGGGTTTATATATTACTCAAGGTTACATAATCTGGATCTCAGTAAATAGGCTGCTAGAGCTATTATATCTGTAACCTAGGTGTTTCTCTATCTGTAACTATTCGAACCTAGTTAAGTTGTTATCTTGCCTTCTAGGTCTTGCTTTGGGTCTTGTTCAAAAACTGTAACCAGGTAACCTACGCCTACCTCTCTATTCAAGGAAAGGCCAAGCAATTGAAGGATCTCCTGCTATTACTTCGAGGAAGGATATACTGCTATATTACATAGGTATTTCTCGATACAATATCATGAAAATGGTAGAGGAAGGATATCCAGTAGAAATCCAATCTCCATGCTATAAATCCCACTAAAGGCACTTATTCCCAACATGTTATAGGATTGCTACATAAAAATAAATAACTATTCCATATCTTATTACTCGTTTAAGGAAAGAATAGATAAGCGCTCCATCCTTAGTTAGAAGATAAGGATCGCCCACCATTCCTGTCATGGAACAAAGGAAAGAAATACCTATTTGTAATGGCATAGATAGGTCAGCGTTTGATTTGTTTGAACCCTAGAAAATAAATAGGCCAAGCCATTTACATAGTAGATATTGTTTCCACTTTCTAAAATAAATGACTAAACATTTGCAGAGCTTTACCCGTCCATCAAGACTTGTGCGATATGTGAATAGAGTCATTCCACTAACACATGTCCATCTCTTCCTAGGCTGAAGGCAGCTGTTCAAGGAACAAATGTAGAAATGGATCAACTATATTTTATGGGATCAAAGTAGCCATGTCAACCATGACCACAGAACATGAATCAAGGTATGCCTCAAGAAATTTCTTAGTATTTTAATAATTTGAATTTTGGGCCTTTGTATGTATCTTTTTCACCCTCATGGTCGCAAGCTTATCAATATCCAATTCCCTTGCAACCATGGTACCCTCAATCTAGTCCAAACCCTTCATGGTCCCAGAATTGGCGTGGACCTCCTCCTCCTCCTTCAGGACAGTTCTCCCAACCTATGCCACAACAATAGCTACAACTACCTTCTAATGGGTCCACTAGTAATCCTCCTCTTCATCCACAACTACCTATTCAATCCAATCCAAATCCAAACAATCAAGGGGTTCAATAGGTTGAGACACTCAAACTCCCTGCGTATAGTTTTTCCACCACAAAATGTAACGAATTGAATGTTCAGTCTGGTCGAGTGGTGAATACTCAGACTTCACCAACAATTGTTGAACATACCGATGATGAAGGCTCAGAACCAGAACCTAGAGATTCTACTAGAACAATTGGGGATGAGTCAATACAAATTCCTATTAAACAACAAACCCCTTCACAAACGATTGTTACTAGAGGATTTTCGGCTGGTCCACCTTATCCTGAGATAGTATCATTGAGCAAACAAATTCCTCATCTTGAATTCGACTTTTTAGGGGAGCTGTAGAATTTATTTGTTAAAATCCCGTTACTTCAGGTTATGAAGGATGTAACAATTTATGCCAAAACAATTAAAGAATATTGCTCTAAGCAACTTAGCAGAAAACTGAAGGACCCACTCACTATTCACGTTATGGGAAAATTATCAGATATAATGCTGGGCAAGCATATACCTGTTAAATACAAGGATCCTTGGACCCTGATTCTAACAGTTCAGATTAATGAGGTTGATATTCCAAATGTATTGGTTGATTTGGGGGTAGCAATTAACATTATGACCTCTGCAGCTGTGATTACCTTGGGTCTACGGAACCTTAAACCAACTTCCACCATCCTAGAATTGGTAGATTGATCTACTATAACACCGGTAGGGAAGATGGAAGATATAACTATTTCAGTAGATTCATGGAAATACCCTGTCTATCTTTTAGGTTTACATACTCAATCCCCAACCAGTGGACACCCTTTGATTTTAGGGAGACCTTGGCTTGCAACCACATATGCTTACATTGGGTGTCGGTCTAGAAATATGCTAATATCAAATGGGGAAATTACATAGAATATTATCCTCTACCCCCTTGTCGAACCAAGTTCATGAGATAAACCAAGATTTACCTTGATTCAAAAATCTCTACCTATGAAAGAGCCTGAATCCGAAAATGAAGAAGTTAGAACTATCCTTACCGTCTATGAGGCTCTTTGTTTCAAAGATGAAATGGAGGATGATGCCATTAACACCTTTCTCAGCAGTCCCAACTCTAATTCTGACCCAACCCACCAACTATTCGAGTCTGTTATGAGTTGCAGCATTTAGGAAAATATGGAACCAGAATTAGAAGTTGGAAATATTCCTATAATTGTACCCCATGACAACGTTTCCATAGAAATTGAACCAGGGAAATCATTGAATATTAATCCTCGCAATTCTCCCTCCCAAACTGAACGATTATTGAAGGTCCTTTGGGAACATTAAGGAGCCTTTGCTTGGGAGTATATAGATATGAAAGTCATCCCTGCCGATTTATGCACTCATCACATATACATTAAAACCGAATGTCAACCCCTTAGGCAACCACAAAAAAGAATTAATCCTGCCTTAATTTTTTTTGTCAAAGATGAATTACATAAGTGATTAGACATAGGTTTCATTTATTCGATATCAGACAGTCAATGGGTTTCCCCACTAGTCATTGTTCCTAAGAACTATGGAAAGTGGCAGATTTGTGTGGATTAAAGGGAATTGAATAAATTAACATTAAAATATCATTTTCCCCTACCCTTGACCAAATCCTTGATACATTAGTTGGAAAGAAGTGTTTCTCCTTTCTGGATGGGTTCAATGGATACAACCAGATACAAGTTACTCTTGAGGATCAGGATAAAACCACCTTCACATGTCCTTGGGGCATCTTTGCCTACCAAGTCCTCCCATTTGGTCTCTATAACACACCCGCTACATTTCAAAGGGAAATAGTACGAATTTTTTCTGACCTAATTAATGATAGTGTTTAAATCGACATGGATGACTTCACCCCATATGGGGATTCTTTTGAAGAAGGTCTACAAAACTTAGAGAAAGTACTTAAAATATGTATATAGACACATTTTTCTCTTAGTACAATAAAATGTCATATGATGATGGAGGAAGTAATAATGTTGGGACAACTGCTTCCAACTACAGGAATTCCGGTTGATCTTTCTAAGGTAGAGGTAATATTGAATTTTCTTACACCTAAGCCACCTGTTATGCAGTATTCTTCTCGAAGGTGTATGAAAAAAACCTACTTTAGGTTGTGGATGAAAAACAACCCTATTAGTAAAAATGGTTGTTAAACAGTGTAGATCTGCAACAAATGATAAAAACAAAACATGAAAAATCCCTAATCTATGAAACAGAAATAGTTAGACAATATAATGGAATAAGAAAATAAGTGTAAATAACTCTAATAATCCAATGGATACCAGATATATAAAGAATATATTTTATTAAGCAACACCTGTGAAGGGAACAAATAATATTACCAATCCCCCCCATGGGATGGGTTCTTGTCTATCCTCAATGTCTTCAGCTTTTGTAGAGTCTCTCTCCTCTATAATGTATAAAACCCAACAAACAAAATGTTTGAGCTCAATGAGAACTCAAATAAAAAACAAGATGGTGTGCGACAATGATAATAATCAAAACTACAATAGTGAGTGCAACAATGAAAATTATCAAAAGTGAAGAATGAATGTAAAACCCTCCTATTTATAACAAAATATTAGGTTATTCTTGAATAATAGGAAATAATAAATATTAGTAACCAAATTCTATAATTAACCATTTGGAATATTTTATTATATTTGGTTGGAGACAAAAAGTATTTAAATTGGTTAAATACTTTTATTTAGAAATAATAAATAAATAAATGATTTATTTATCATCTCAAGAATATGGTTAAGGAATAATAAAAAATAATTATTTGTTTAAGTATTCCTAGAGGATTTAGTCAAACTTGACAAGGAATAATAACTAAATAATGATTAATTAATTATCCCTAGAGAAAAATAAGAAAAATAATGATTTATTTAATTATTTATCATGATTGGGTTAAATATGACAAGGAATATTAGTTAAATAGTGGTTTAATTAATTATTCCTAGAAGATAATTAAATAAATAGTGATTTATTTAGTTATTCTTCATGGGTTTAATTATAAATGACTTAACAAATGTGGTTTAATAAGTAATTTCTTACAGTGAAAGCAATTTCACTATTATAAAATTGGCCCTACATGGTGTCCTTCAATCCATCTAGTAAATTATGGCTAAATGATCAATTTTTAGTGACAACAGATTTCCCCCCAACATACGAGCGTTAGGAGAAAAATGTATGACTGAGGGACGTTGTAAGGACACAATCACTAGATAATCAAGTGGATTTAGAGAGAGAGAGAGAGAGAGAGAGAGAGAGAGAGAGAGAGAACAATGGAGTTGAAGTGAAAGAGTATAGTAATAGAGGGGGTGAGACCAATGTAAGTATCCTTTTACGTTGCGGTACATGATCTCAGTGAGGTGGGGGAGGCATACCTATACCCACCGAGATAACTTAGTACAAAAATAATAATGCGCCTGGGAAAATGAAACTGAGCAATAAAGAACATGGTGAATGGTTATTGACACACTGGCATAAACGAGAAAGAAAATAATACAATGTGTCCCATATACATAATGTGCCTAGGAAAAACATGAGAAAGGGATGGTATAACAACCAAAGAAGCCTTGTTGAATAGGAAAAGGGTTCTACAAAACTGAATGGATCATCTGAAGGAGATATGCATGCGATGAGTGCTACAAGCGGCGGGAACTGAACCCATCAAATCTACGGAACTGCATTGGAGGTTGTAGCATAATAGGAAGGCATCCGGGCATGTGGGGGGCTACCTGAAGGGCCACCCCCTCATGAGATTTGAAACATCTCCCACACACCTAGGAATCACTAGTACAATTTGTTGCTTCACTAGACCATCAAGTGTATGAATCACAAGCATGAAACAATCAATTCAAAGGGAAATGATGATTCCCTTTACTTGATTGGAGGCACCAAACAAGAGTGGAAGATGGAACCACGATACATTGCCCTTTAGGCTGTTCTTTTGGAATAGATGTTCTGATGTCGACAAAATAGGGCCGCCTATAGTGAGGCAGTGGGGATCCTCAACTAAGGCACAAGGGAAAAAAATAATGTGACTGATGGATTGACACTAGGGAAAATGGGAAAAATGGGACTGAGGGACAAACAAACGACTTCCCTTATTAGAGCATAAAGTGCATGACTGACTTGGTAGCGATTAACTCGACTTTGGAGGGGATGGGGGACATTATGACTGAAGGCAAAAATGGGTGACGTGGGATGAATGGTATGGAAAGATGTATGGAATACTGTGACATGATATAATGGGATGCAAAATGGACTCCATGGATGCAAAGGTGACTCACTGTAGATGCTCTGAACAAGGGTGACTCGATGACGTTGCCACATAGAATAGGCCTGGTGGGGACCATGAAGACATGAGAACATGATGGTTACTCATGAAAAAAATCGACACGTGAGATGAAAATCACTAAGGGGAGGTGGTCCCCAAGGTATGAGCATCGCGTGTGAAGAAATTTTATTTTAAGAGGTGACAAATTGACCCTCCTTGGAAAAGTGGCTTCTGGGCCAAGTATCAAATCATGAAAAAATAAGAAAGGCCCATGTGTTTTCCTATAAAAGGGTGTTTTCCCTCCAATTTGAGAGGAGGAGAAGGCCTTAAATCTTGTGGAGATCATAGCAGACAAACCGATAATCAGAATTAGGATCTATAACTTTCAGGAAAGTGTCCTTACTTGTCTAAGGATGGCATTAATGATTCTTGGAACAATGGTTCTTGGTGAATAATTAAGGGAAGAGGAAAACGAGCATGAACTACTAGAGGAGGTCTAGACTCATCCTCACCCACTAAGTCAAACATGGGGACTATGTGGTAAATGGGGTATGAAATAGAGTAGAATATTTGAAATATGGTATCAAACATCTACGATATTGGATGTGAATATGGCTTGCTGGAGATGCCAGTAGGAAAAAATATCCAAGAAATGCGATGATAGTTGACCATACCTAGATTTGATGGGATCTAGGCTGAGACTTATGTTAATAAACTGAGAAGATGGCAAGGGGAAAACCATCATGGCCCTAAGCATGGGATACTTCCCGCAAGCATATGTGATGGAGGGGACTGATCTGATATGCACAAGTGGGAATGATGCCCCCCTAGTAGGAGGAGTTTGTGGAGCGCCATTATGTTATGAGTGCTCGAAAAATGGATTCAAGCATCTCGGCCGAACTTGGCATGAGATCCTCCAAAGGATGATAAGGAGCAGGGATGTGTGGGTTGCCCTGTTTTGATTTTTATAACATGCTATGGGCTCCAAACACTTATATGTTTTATGTGATACATATGATGTATCTTTTATATGATGATGATGGTTCGCCACATGTTGTGTTTATGGTTGTCTTATGTGGTACACATGTGATAAATGACAATCTAGAATGTTATTTGCAACGGTATATACATAGTTATTTTGGGCTCTAGGAACATGAATGAAAGTAATGGTTTCAAATTCACGTACCAACAAATTAACTCAGATATTTTCTAAATAGGACTTGGTTATGCACATTATACACACCATTCAACTGCATGACAAGAATCAAGGAATCTAAATGAACGTGAAGATGAAGGATGCGATAAGTAAGGGTATCGACTAATAAACCTGTCACTGCATCATATTCAGCTTGGGTATTGGTGGTAGATCCAATGCACACACTATTAGAATGAAATAATGTATGCAAGGGGTGAAAACAACCCATGATGTCGAGGCTATATTCCTAGAGAATAAACTCGCACCGTCGGCATAACCGATATATGGTGTGAATGATGGATCCATCTGAAAAGTGAAAAATACAATAGATGAGATGATGCAACCTACCTAAATGCATGACATAAATAAATACACGTGAATCAATGGGATATTATATGGGTGAAATTTCTTAAGGTAGGGTCCATTGTGAGGATTAGGAAGGAGTTGAACTTTAAAATCCTCCAAATGATATGTGCCCTTGCCTAAGTCCAAGGGTAATCACGAGTAGATATCTCTTCCAGGATATCCTCTTCAGAATGGAAGATGGGCAAATGGGAGGAAGACTGACTACATGATACGGTGGTGGGACCTCGTGCATCATCTTGAGAAAGAAGTTTCACATACACATCATCTGGAATGGTAGATGGTGAGCTATTAGATGGAAAATCTACCAATGTTGGGGCTTGGGTTTCAGATGAAGGAGGTTCGATAGAAGCACGTGCAGAAACCTCATAAAGGTTTTCCTACTAGGAACTCAAGGATGATGACAGGTAAAGGATATGGACCGTGGATTCTATACTCTCAAAATCAGCTGGAGGGATCACGACGTTGGGATCAGAGTCCCCCTATTTTGGTGTACTAGTGGTACCAGAATCCACAAGTAGAGGAGTAAATGATCCACTACGACTGGCCTCGAAGTCGCGAAGCACTTGGAGGCAATCACAAAATTCATCGAGATGAGGGAAACAATGGGAATAATGACAATAATGATCGCACAAGGAATAAGGGTGATTTGTGCGCAACGTTTTAAGTCTCTTGGTTGAATCTAGTAAGTTAACTTGGACCTCAGGGATAGTAGGCTCAAGAAACGTTTCATGAACCAAAGGTTTGAGACAAGCAAGTTCATGGCATTTATTGGTGCCATGCCCAACAACCTCAAGAAATGCGCACGGAGGTGTCAGCTTTTGAGCTTTGGGAGCTTGAGGTGGTCAAGGAGTCTTGTCCTTAGGTTCCTTCTTCTTAGCTTTACCCCCTTGTCCAGATGCTTTCGCATCAAGGGTAGGTTCCTATTGAGGTTGTGGTGGAACTTGAGCAATGATAGGGGTCGTAGGTACTGGTTGAACCAAGGTCAAAGCATGATATGGTATGATCTGACTAGGTAGAGTGCTCTTTAGGGGATCAATGGACCATACTGGGATCCCCAAAGTCATATTAGGGAGAGTCAACGAATCCATGACAGGGACAAACAAGATTCTAGGAGTAGGAAACAAGAAAGGTATCTGTCCTACGGGGTAATGTCCTAGTGGAACAAATCCTGGATGGTTGAGACTTGGAGGAATAGTTCCTAGTGGGAACAAAGGGGATGCACCCACAAAAGGAGAAGATCCTGGGGCAATGGATCTAGATGGCTTGACTGAGATGGTAACAATAGGGTGCCGACGAGTTAGTTGTTGGCTAGAGGTACAAGAATGATTTTGAGAAGCTCGTGACGCTTGTAACATGCAAATGCTCAAAGAGCTAGGCTCAGAGATGGGAGGAGGAGGACCAGGGAAATCACCCAACAAGGTGGAATCTTTGTAGACTCTGGGTGAAACACCAGTGAGAGGGGTGGCAAACTTCTTGCCGGACATTGATGAGATAATGGGCTCATGGGAGGTTAAGGATGAGGACTTGTAATATGTCAATTGATCGATAGTGATGATCTTCCCTTCATGGGGGAAGCACATCTTGCGGAAAACTGCAGACGCAACAACTGACATGGCATATGTGTAACTATGACCCAAGATAATGCTATAATCTACAAGGGCATTAATAACCTCAATGTCTACATTAAAAGTCTTACCTGCAAGAGTCACCGGAAAATCGTAATACATGCCATGAGGTTGGGAGGGGTGACCATCCCAAGCACGGAAAGTAATGGTGGATGGGGCCAGTTCGGATGACTTGAGTTGCTTCTAAACAACAATGGACATTACACAGTTGGATGCACCTTCATCAATAGATCATTGGGAAATGATGGCATTACAGAATTGGATTGGTATCTAGAAAGCAACGGATGGTGGTAATGGGGGATGTTTTGGTGCATTAATAGGAAAGAAAATCAAACGACCATCTGAAGGATCTACTACACCAAAAGAAGTTAGTAGAGCTTTCTTCTGAGAAGGGCACAACTAGAGGACCTCCAATGTTGACATGGCAGTAGGTGATTGTGCCAAGTTGTCTACTATACTATACATGAGGGTAGCTTGGTTGGAAGCCACATTACGGCCCAATGGACCTTTGGGGATATTGGCAATTGAATCAACCTTGGGCTGAGGGATCTATAACAGACCATTTGGTGTCATAAGAGGCTCACTAGATTCTTTGATTTTGGTCTCAGTTGCAAATGAAGTTGATGGCTTGTCGTATTGATGCAACTGAGTTTGCAAGTTGACATCAGGGTTATTGAACTCATGAGAATTCATCATGAGGATCTGGTGGTCACTAGGAACAGAGGGTTGGGAAGGGTGGGTTGCTTGATCTTGCTGAGATTAAGGAGCAACAAATACTTGTTGAGGGAAAGGATTTGTAAGCACGACCAGTTGACATGGCGTGGGATTCTTAGGCGGTTGCTGCATGGGCAGTTAACGTCTAGAAGTTGCTTGGGATTCCCACATTTGGCACATCTAGGGAAAGAGGGGACACTCATGAGTATAATGGCCATGTACACTACAACATGCACAAGGCTTGTTCATACGAATAGCCTTGTTCTTATTGGGTTGGTTTCCCTATTGCTAGTTGTTGGTGTTAGTCTAGTTCCCCTGGGGTTCATTGGGTTGATTACCCTAGTTACCCTAGTTACCCTCGTGACCTTTCCCCTTATTCTTTTTCCTCAAACTTTGGGGATTGGTCTCACTCTACTGTGCATACACTTGACCCTGAGGGGGTGGTGGCTACTGGGGCTGAGGATGATGGAAAGTTGGGGCGCTAATGCCTGAAGGGCTGGAGCACTTGGCGATGCATAGGTTTAAGATGGTGAGGGGTAAATGGTTTGGTAGATAGGTTCAGTACTAGCAGACCTTGAAATATGCTCATGTGTTTGGGTAAATGCATTAGATGTGCTTTGTTTTGAATACACGTTGCTGACATGGGGGATAAGTGTTGGAGGAATTAGTGCCCCCTTGCGGATAGTCATAACTCTGCTGAGTATACAGTGAAGGATTTGAAATAGCTCCAACGATACCGTCGGCAGCGTGAGATTCCCTCGGTGCATTGGCACCACCGAGATGAGGGAGGTCTAGTCTAATAGTATAGATATAACCAGATTGAGCAAAAATCATGATATATCTTAAAGTGGTCTAGAGAGCCTCTTCCTTTGTCTAAGGAAAGTGAGGTGCAACATCTTTGACAATAAGCACTAAAAGAGTCCTAAGAAACCAATCGAGATAGACACAGTCTTCAAAGGGTGGAGCATGACACATGCTCCTCCTTCTACACAATCCCTGGACATGATTGGAAAGACAAGTGGCAGAGGACTAACAAAATGCAGTCAAGAGTTCTGTACTGGTGTTGTATCAGAGAGGTAACTGAAAAAATGAAAGGATTGCTTTAGCAAGCATCACGAAAGTGGAATGAGAAGCGACAGGCTGGTCAAAATACCACCTTGTAGCATCTCCAGTGAGAATTGTTACACTGAAATTTGTCACCATGGTTATCTGCAGTTAAATAGCCATGTTGTCCTCCTTGTCAAGCCTCAAACCTTTGCTCTTCATGTCAAACTTCAAAAAGAGAGAAAAGTCACTTTAAAACATGTTTATCTCTGGGTACGCAGGTTCTCTCTACCTTGCCTGCGTGTACGCATTCCTAACACACTGTACCTGCGTATTGTACGCTCTGTAAGCCAAAGGATGGGTGCGTACCCTTGTAAAGGTCAAAAGGCGTGAGTTTCATCTTTAAAAAGTTACTTGTGGTCACTTCTAGAGCCTTCTAGAAGAGTGTTTGACGTGTATTGAGCACTCCAGATGGTTCATGCATCCCTATGATAGAGGAACTTATCCCATCAAGAGAGGAGCTACCCCATCCAAAAGAGGGAGTATCCCATTGATGTTGGAACTGAATAACTTCCTCTAGAACACTATAAATATAGGCCTTGGGCCAGAGGAGGGGAGGTTGAAACCTGAACATTCTAAAGGGTAAATGCTGCTGGAATTAGGACTTCCATTGTTGACTTGTGAGGAGAGATCACTATCCTTCCTTGTTGCCATATTGGGAGTGGGTGAGCTTGTCAAAGTAGAGGAAATCTCTTGTTGGACCCTGGGAGGAGCTTGCACAACACCAAGGCTCAGGTTGTAATGGTTCTTTTTTTGTTCCTTAATACAAATAAGTCCATTCTTCTCAATGATTTGTTGTTAATGAATTATTTCATGTACTCCTTGGTCTATGTGATGAATATGCTTTGTTTTATGATTATTCAGGTGTTATGTAATCGTTTGCTTTGTTAGTGTATGCAGGTCTTAAAGTGAAGGAGGAGCTCATCTGGATCAGCAAGGCTGGACTGCTACAACAAGCGTTTGACGTAAGGTAAGATCGGAAAACACTTGATCTCTCATAGAATAACGTGTGTTTAGAGAAGGATTGCTCTTGTTTGGTTTGTTTGTCACTAGAGAGTCTTAGACTCCTAGGGAGGTTAGGTTTGTCCGCAAAAATAACTCTTTCCGCATGACAAATTGGCGACTCCGCGGGGGAATCCATTGATGTGATTGATTTTTCCTTTGAGTATTACTTTGATCTGAAAAGAGTCTTGTTTCTTTTTTTTTTTGGTTGCTTGACTGTGTTTTTGGGTGGCTTAGCTTATAGTCGAGTTAGAACTTAGGTTTTCTTTATTTTACAGTAATACGCACCCTCTGCATTAGACACAGTGCGTACTTGTACGCACTGTATCTGTGTACACAGAGCGTGCACGCACCTGGTTAAACAGGCTGCCTGCGTACCCTGTTAAAATTGAGAAATTTTTCTCTTTTCCCTTTTGAATTTTGTTTTTCTTAGTCTTTACTGCCTAGATCCACTGGTTGACTGTCAAAAATCTTCACCTGCACTTTTTCCATTAGTGTCGAAAGTTTTAGTGAAATTCCTTGAGATTTTAGCCTTAGGGTTTTGATTTTTATATTGGTCCTGTAGTGACTTTGGGTTTAGAAGTAGCAAAACCTTAGATATCTCTGGTTTTGTCAGTCTTCTTAGGAGTCGGACCAGTCGCAAAATCTACCCTCGTGAGCGACCTACCTTTGTGTTGCCTCTTTGCAAAATTTCAATATAACTTATTCATTCAAAGTTGTGAATTTCATTTTCAAAAAGAACAAAAAGAGATTGAGTTTTTGTTTTGATTAGTTTGTGATTCTGCATAAACTAGTCCTTGGATTAATCATTGCCAAGTAAAAACATCCCGGAAACATCCTAGTAAGCTTTTGCTTCTTAGATTAAGCTCTTAGTGTAAAAGTTAGATACATTTCCTTTGTTTCGCTTTTGAGTGATTTTTCATAGATTTGCTTAGATCTTGAAATTGCTTTGATTAGATTAGTTTTACATGATTTTTGTTAAATAGGAAAATATCAACGATCTCCTTTGCGATATTTGCTTTAGAGTAACATTTGATATCTTTGAAAGAGAAAAGAATTTTTTCGTTAAGTAGAGAGTGGTCTTGTTTTGTGTGTTTTGAAAGAGAAAGAAAATTGTTTCTTTGATTGTCGTTTGAGAAAGTTGTGTTTATTAAAAAGATTGCATTCTCTCAACTCTCTTAATTAGAACATTCATCGAAAAGAAAAGTTATCGAATCATCTTAGGTGCATCTTTTAGAGAATTGGAGTCGAGTCTATACACCATCAAGTTTCATCTCCATCACCTTTGTCTTAAAGAACAACCTTTAAAATCAACGCTTAAAGTAAAATTAACTTAGAAATTTTTATTTTCTAGGGCTCTGAAGCACCAACATAGATCAAGCTAGTGTCTTGGAGTAGGTGAGTAATTAACTCTCCCAAGATAGCAAAACCAAACAAGTAGCTTATCTTGTGATAGGAAAAATCCAACTGTTGCATTTATACTCTGGGAAAGCTCCTCTTAAAGGAGAAGCACGAGCTCGTGTCCGAACTAGTGAGGGGATCAATCCTCCCTCGTTGGGAACGACGCCAGACACGCACGTATTACAAACTGTAAACCTCAGATTATTGTTGAGGAGCTAGGGGATCACTTATCGGTAAACCTTGGATTGACCATTGTCAAGGAGCCGGTAAGGGGATTGAGCTTGTTACTC
>APFE031634159.1:183975-207818 GCA_000404065.3 Pinus taeda
AAAATATTCTTAGGGAATTACACACCTCTCCCTTAGGAGGGCACTCATGATTTCTAAAAACTTACCACAGGGTTAAGAAGGAATTTTTTTGGGATGGCCTTAAATTGGATATTTAGAAGTTTATGGCAGAATATTTGGTTTGCCAACAAAATAAAGTTGAAACAATTAAGACCCCAGGTCTATTACAACATTTATCCATTCCAAGCCAACGTTGGGAGGAGGTTTCAATGGATTTTATCATAAGTTTACCTAAGTCCGAAGAAAAGAGTGTTATCATGGTGGTACTTGACAAACTTACCAAGTATGCACACTTTTGTGCATTATCTCATCCATTTAAAGTGAGTACAAAAGCTACATGGAAACCCAAGGATTATTGTAAGCGATAGAGATCCCATTTTCACAGGAAATTTTTGGACATGATTATTTTCTTGTCATGGTACTCAGTTAGCTCATAGCTCATCTATCATCCTCAATCTGATGAGAAAACTGAGATAATAAACAAATGTTTGGAAGGATATATTTGTTGCTTTGTATCTGATAAACAGACACAATGGGTCAAATGGTTGCCTCTGGCTGAATGGTGGTATAACACTTCCTTCCATATTGCAAAAAAAATGACCCTATTTATGGCACTTTATGGATATCATCCACCATCCATCACATCATATTTAAGATAAAATTCTAAGGTTCAAGCACTGGAAAATCACATCAAGCATCAACAACAAGTTCTCCAATTCTTAAAGGATAACCTCACGTTGGTGCAGAATAGAATGAAACAGCATGCAAATCAACATCGCAGTGAAAGAAGTTTTGTTGTAGGTGATTGGGTATTCCTACAACTATAACCATTTAAACAAATTTCCCTCAAGCAATCTAAGAAGGATAATAAATTATCACCAAAGTATTATGGTCTGTATAAGGTGTTGCAAAAGATAGGTACTATGGCATACAAATTGGAGCTTCCTACAACTTCCCGAGTGCACCCAGTTTTCCATGTTTCATGTGTAAAGAAGGCTATAGGTGACAAGCTCCCAGTTCAAACATTATTGCCAGAACTTGATGAGGAAGGAAAAATCGTATTAGAACCGGAAGCAGTTAAAGAAACAAGAAATCGATGGCTACAAAATTGATCAATTTCAGAGTATCTCATCAAGTGGAAGAACTTACCTGTTGAAGGTTCCACATTGGAGGATGGGAATTTTATACAGAAGCATCCAGGACTACTCAAGTGTTGAGGGCAACACTTTTTTGAAGGAGAGGGGAATGTTAGGTCCCTATAATACTAGTGATTCCCCCATTACTATTGTCATTGTATCCCTTATTGTTATTGTTGTGCCCCTATTGTTCCCATATTGTTATTATTGTGCCCCATAGAAGTCCACTATTGTTATTTTTATGCCCTTGTATTATTATTTTTAGATCGGCTTTGGTTATATTGTGACCCCTTAGACTCCTATATATAGAAAGGAGGCTTTGTCATTTGTATCATCCAAGAATTATTCATTTGTGTAATGTAAAGGAGGTTTCCCCTTGAAGAGGTTGATTTCTAGGTCGTTGATCTATCTTTTCTATCTTTTTTTGAGTTGGTTTCATAACACTCCCCATATGAATCCTCAAGCCTAATCGGATCTCTCATTAGAACTTTAAAAAAGACAAATCTTCCTTGACTCTGTCGAGGATCAAATTAGATGGGGTAAAAATTCAGTTGGACATTTCAATTTAAAAGAAGCTTATATATACATTTCCAAGCTAGATCAACTTCAACCAAACCCGAAGTGGAACGAAATCTAGGAGAGGAAGCACTGGCCGGAAATATCTATCTTTCTATGGTTAGTCATGCACAAAAATATTTTAACATGGGACAACCTAAGAAGAAAAGGCTTCATTGGTCCCTCAATATGCCTTCTTTGCCAGCAAGAAGAAGAAACCCCCAATCACCTATTGAATGAATGCCCATACACATCAAAATTTTTGGACTGGATATTACTGGTTTTCAATAGCTCCAATCGGGATCCCTCCTCCATGGAAAGCACCATTGTGAACTGGAAATCAACCTTCTGCTCACATCCTTTGGTTAACTGAGCATGGAATTTAATTCCTGGTCTAGTCCATTGGGCACTTTGGAAGGCACAATGAAAGAATCTTTTGTGGCATCTCCACCCAAGAGGAAATCATAATTTCAGAGATCAAAAGGACAATCCAGGAAACTGTGACTTATCTACCTACTTAGACTTCAAAAGCCCCTCCCACTAAATCCGAAGTGAGAATTCTCTCAATGTTGGATCTCCTTCAGATCAAGGTTCACGAAGTCACCCCCCTCTTCAGGCATGAAAAACAAAAAAAACATTTGAAGGCCGCAAGAGCAAGGGACTTACAAGCTCAACTACGACAATGCTACTAAAGGTAATCTGAGCCAAGCCGATTTTGGAGGAGTCTTTAGAAACACAAAAGGAGAAATAACTTGGATATATGAGGGAAATATAGGTTCAGCCACAAACAATGCCATAGAACTTCATGCCCTGGAAAATGGCATTACCATAGCGCACAACCTAAAGCTCGTGTTACACTGAAATTTGTCACCATGGCTATCTGCAGTGGATATGGCTCCATCAAAAGTCATATCATCCTCCTTGTCAAGCCTTATACCTCTACTCTTCATGTCAAACTTCAAAAAAGAGAGAAAGTCAGTTAAAAACATGTTTATCTCTGGGTACGCAGGTTCTCTCTACCTTTCCTGCGTGTACGCACTCCAAACACATTGTACCTGTGTACTTGTATGCTCTGTAAGCCAAAGGATGGGTGCGTACCCCTGTAAAGGTCAAAAGGCGCGAGTTTCATCTTTAAAAAGTTACTTGTGGTCACTTCTAGAGCCTTCTAGAAGATTGTTTGACGTGTATTGAGCGCCTCCAGATGGTTCATGCATCCCTATGATAGAGGAGCTTATCCCATCAAGAGAGGAGCTACCCCATCCAAAAGAGGGAGTATCCCATTGATGTTGGAACTGAATAACCTCCTCTAGAATACTATAAATACAGGCATTGGGCCAAAGGAGGGGAGGGTTGAAAGCTGAACATTCTAAAGGGTAAATGCTGCTGGAATTAGGACTTCCATTGTTGACTTGTGAGGAGAGATCACTATCCTTCCTTGTTGCCATAGTAGGAGTGGGTGAGCTTGTCAAAGTAGAGGAAATCTCTTGCTGGACCCTGGGAGGAGCTTGCACAACACCAAGGCTCAGGTTGTAATGGTTCCTTTTTTGTTTCCTTAATACAAATAAGTCCATTCTTCCCAATGATTTGTTGTTAATGAATTATTTCATGTACTCCTTGGTCTATGTGATGAATATGCTTTGTTTTATGATGAATATTCAGGTGTTATGTAATCGTTTGCTTTGTTAGTGTATGCAGGTCTGAAAGTGAAGGAGGAGCTCATCTGGATCAGCAAGGCTGGACTGCTACAATAAGCGTTGGACCTAAGGTAAGATCGAAAACATTTGAATTCTCATAGAATAACGTGTGTTTAGAGAAGGATTGCTCTTGTTTGGTTTGTTTGTCACTAGAGAGTCTTAGACTCCTAGGCAGGTTAGATTTGTCCGCAAATATAACTCTTTCCGCATGACAAGAATGCATTAGAACAACCAAAGACAAATGGTGTCATCGGTGATGGAATTGGATGAACACCACATATGAAAGGAGCATAAATGATTGGTGGGGTCCTCTCCAGAGTTACCCTCAAAATTGAAAATTTCAGAGGGAAGCTTAGTCGGCATAGCTGGCCAACAAGCATCATGGTGTATAGGGTCGTTAATCAACTGGCTAAAATCAGAAGGCCTAAACTAGCCATGAAAGGTAGCATTGGAGCTGTTGAAACTTCCTCTAACGGTTTTGCTCGATGTGACTACTGGGGTAAAACTGGAGCCAAAATCAGGTTGGTTTCCTACACCTACAATGGGTCCTGACATGCTGACAATATGCAATGAAGGAGGCTCAGAATCAGATGAATCAAAAGAAGAGTCAGTATGGGGACTTAGGGGAGGATAAAATCAAACCCTGCGGGGAGGAGTAATACCAAGTGGAAGCTCTGGATGAAGGCCTAAGAGTCTCCACAAGAAATGCCTCGGTGGTGCAATTGTTGTAAGACACAATTGACACGGAAATGGTGAATGTAGATAAACAAAATGTCTTTGTCTATGTGTGGGGAGATAAATCAATTAAGTTAATTCTTGGCTTGGTGGTGTAAACCAAGTTCCCTTCACTTAAGGTGTGCTTGTGTTTACAAGTGTGTTTATTAATTAAGCCTAGATCGCATTTGAAAAAAGACAAAGATTGCTGAAATAAATTGAAACTAAAAACTTAAAATAAACAACAAATGAATTATCTAAACCCAACCCAAAATAGGTTTGCAAACATTGTGCAGGTTGGTGGAAAAATCAATTGAAAACACACGAAAAATGCCAAGGG
The DNA here is from genome assembly GCA_000404065.3 of Pinus taeda. Lineage (NCBI taxonomy): Eukaryota > Viridiplantae > Streptophyta > Pinopsida > Pinales > Pinaceae > Pinus > Pinus taeda. The sequence continues at coordinate 188,433 of APFE031634159.1, forward strand.
ATCTAAGCATTGGTGTGACTGGGATCAAATGACACTATGCTGCTAGAAAGTGGTGCAACAATAGCAAAAACCAGTGAGGAAAATTGTTGCAAAAGATAGGGCAAGGGGTGTGAAACCTAGGGAAAACAGTGGTACCGTAAGGCAAATTACCAAACAAGGTTCAAGAGGAAAATTTTGATGGAAACAACCTATATTTGAGGATCTGAAGAGAGAAGGTACATATCTAGAAAATATGGGTGAAAGCTCTGCAAAAACTCAGACTTCTTACTCAGCTAAACTCCTCCTATAATGGTGGAAGTGTACTAGAAGCCTTAAGGGGATAAATTCCACTTTGATGAGTGAAATAGAGTAGATCAAGGCCTAAGAGGTTTAAGATTGTGGTTAACAAACCCAACAGACTGCTCTCGGAAAAACCCAGAAGAAGATAAGAAAAATTCCCAAAAACCCTAAAATTGCACGTACTGACCTGTTTAGGGGAATATCACACTTTTTGGGCTAGAAAGTGCATTTTGGACCTCTAGATCATAGGTTTGTGGCAAAAAAGTGTGATTTCTTCTCCTCAATTCTTAGGTCACAAGTCTCGGAAAAATTTGTAGTCTTTGTCACGGCTCGTTCCTGTGACCTGCAGAATATAACCAGAAAACTTGCAAAAGTTGGAAATTTTACTAATTTAGGGTCAGAATGCTAGTAAATAATATTAAGAGACTGAAAAAGAAAAACCCTAAGCTGAAAATTAAAGGTCACATAGGTTTTTGAATCAGAATTAAAAACACAGTATGCTGCCAATTTGTTATGTAGTATTCTTCTTGAAGGTGTACAAAAAGAATCTACTTTAGGTTGTGGATGAAAAACAACCCTAACAGTAAAAATGGTTGTTAAACTGTGTAGATATGCAATAAATGATAGAAACAAACCCTGAGAAAGCCCTAATCTATGCAACAAAAATAACTAAACAATAGAATGGAATAAGAAAAAAAGTGTAAATAACTCAAATATTCCAATGGAAACCATATATATAAAGAATATATTTTATTAAACAACACTTGTGAAGGGAACAAATAATATTACCAGTCCCCCCTTATGGGATGGGTTCTTGGTTATCCTCAATGTCTTCAGCTTTTGAAGAGTCTCTCTCCTCTATAATGTGTAAAACCCAACAAACAAAATGCTTGAGCTCAATGAGAACTCAAATGAAAAAGAAGATGGTGTGCAACAATGATAATATTCAAAGCTACAATAATGAGTGCAACAATGAAAATGATCAAAAGTGAAGAATGAATGTAAAACCCTTCTATTTACAACAAAATATTATGTTATTCTTGAATAATGGGAAATAATAAAATATTAGTAAGCAAATTCTAGAATTAACCATTTGAAATATTTTATTATATTTCATTGGAGGGAAAAAATATTTAAATTAGTTAAATAATTTTATTTAGAAATAATAAATAAATAAATGATTTACGTATCATCTCAAGAAATATGGTTAAGGAATAATAAACAAATAATGATTTGTTTAACTATTCCTAGAGGATTTAGTCAAACTTGACAGGGAATAATAACTAAATAATGATTACTTAATTATTCTTAGAGAAAAATAAGAAAAATAACGATTTATCTAATTATTTCTCACTATTGAGTCAAATATGGCGAGGAATATTAGTTAAACAATGGTTTAATTAATTATTCTAGAATTTAATTAAACTAACTCTTCAATAATTATTCAAAATTACAATAAAAATTTAAAAAGGATAATAATAAATATTATTAATCAAGTTGACCTTCATCTCATCCTTAAATCAACTCACCTCATAACTATTTAAATCTCTCAGTTAAGCTCTTCTACGATCAACATTCAAGAAGTCCTGATGATGGATCCCTGTTGGGATTTGAAACATGGACGAAAAATGGTTTTTATTGTGGGTTCTCTGGTAACTAAGTCAATAAATAAATAGTGATTTATTTAATTATTCTTCATGGGTTTAATTATAAATGATTTAACAAATGTGGTTTACTAAGTAATTTCTTACAGTGAAAGCAATTTCACTATGGTAAAATTGGCCCTACATGCTATACTTCGATCCATCTGTTAAATTATTCCTAGATGATCATTTTTTGGTGATAAAAACACCGACATAGGTATGCAACTTTATTGGTTATGCTGGCTATTACACGTGGTTTATAGGGAATTCTTCTAAGACAACATTCCCACTTTTGCAATTGTTACCTAAAGATGTAGAGTTTGTGTGGACACATGAACGTGAAGCAATCTTTAAAGAAATCAAAGAACTAGTTTGTAAACCTCTGATATTACAAGGTCCTGCCTCGAAGCTCCCATTTTGCATCTCTATAGATGCTTCTCAAATAGCAGTAGGGGTGGTCCTAGGGGAACATGAGAATAAAAAAACATCTATGATCTATTATGTCAGCACGAACTTGACTCATGATGAACTGAAATATACAGTTCCTGAAAAAGAGTTCTTGGCTATTATTTTTTCTATTAATAATTTTTGTCATTATATTACAGGGTATCCTACTTTCATGCACACTAGTCATACAACTATCAGGTATCTGATGAATAAACCAATAACCCCTAGTCGTATTACAAGATGGTTATTTTTAATTCAAAAATTTGATATTACCATTGTAGATAAGCCAGGGAAAGACAACGTGGTTGCAGGTTTGCTGTCTAGAATGGATACTAGTGATGAAGGTACCCATGTAAAGGATATATTCTAGATGAACATCTTTTTGAAATTTCTACTCACACTCCATGGTATGCAAATATTTCTAACTATCTTGTTGCAGGGAAAGTGCCTCAACACTTACCTTACAAAGAATAGTGAAATATTATCCATCATAGTTCCTACTATTCATGGATAGAAGGATATCTCTTTTACATTAGACCCGACCAACAAATATAGCACTACATAAGTGAGGATGACATATATGATGTCCTGAAAGTGGCTCATGATGGCCCCTGCGGGGCACATTTTGTAGATAAGTGGACAAGTCATAAGGTGTTGCAAATGGGGCACTATTGGCCCTCTATTTTTTGTGATGCAAGTAAATATGTTCAAAGGTGCGATAGTTTCCAACGGATGGGTCAACCTGGTCAGGAAGATGGGATACTGCTACAACCCCAACTAGTTCTTGAGCCCTTTGAAAAATGGGTTATTGATTTCATTGGGCCATTCAATTCACCTTCACATTAGAAAATTCACATTCTGGTTTGCACGGATTATGTGACAAAGCAGGTAGAGGCCAAGGCTATTGTGAAAGTAACAAAACTGGTTATCTTGGACTTCTTATTTGAAGAATTTGTTTCTCGGTATGGAGCTCCTAGAGAGATAGTTTTAGATGGAGGAACGTAGTTTACATCACATCTGATAGCAATACTTATGAAGAAATACGGGATCAAGCATAGGGTAACGTCTCCATATCACCCTCATGCTAATGGCCAAGTGGAGAGCACAAATAAGGTATCGGAAAATATTGTTACAAATACTATAGAAAACCATCACCGAAATTAGGCCAAAAAACTTCCCAAGACACGGTGGGCGTATAGAACAACATGGCAAAACACAACATGATTTTAACCATATGATCTTGTCCATGGGAAATCCCCTTTATTTCTGATGGAATTCGAAATTAAGATGCTCAGGACAACCCTTAAATGAGTTGGATGAAATTAATTTGGTAGCTGTCTAGAATACTATTGCAATTCAGCAACAATGAAGTAAATGGCATGACAGATTTATCAAGAAAAAGGTGTTTCAAAAGGGAGATTGGGCATTACTCTATGTCTCTCGGTTCAAAGAATTTAAAGGAAAACTTTCCTCTAGATGGATGGGACCATATGAATTTGACATGGTGTTTGATAACGGAATTGTTAGACTTATAACAATTGATGATGCACATAATCTTTTTCTTGTAAATGGACATCGCCTCAGGCTATACCACTGTCCAGATTCTAAAGAATTCTTCATTAAACATTTCTCTGATAATTCTTGTTTTGAAATTATTAGTGAAGAGAACTGGTCCTTTGCACATCTAATCTAAAAAAGAAAAAAAAGGAATAATCTATATATATATATATATATATATATATTATATATATATATATTATATATATATATATATTATATATATATATATATATATATATATATAATAAATGTTGTTACTACTCTATCATTCTTTTTGCTACAGGTATCTCACTAGTGTTGTTACTCCTCCAATATTGTTACTTTGATCATGGCAATTTTGTCTAAGTACTTCACTGGTGTTGTTACTCCTCCGGTGTTGTTACTTTGTGGTAATTTTGTCTAAGTACTTCACTTGTGCTGTTACTCCTCCGGTGTTGTTACTCCGATTGTGGTGATTTTATCTAAGTACATCACTAGTGTTGTTACTCCTTCAATGTTATTACTCTAATCATGGCAATTTTGTCTAAGTGCTTCAATGGTGTTGTTACTCCTCTGTTGTTGTTACTCTGATCATGGTGATTTTGTCTAAGTACTTCACTGGTGTTGTTACTCCGATCATGACGATTTTTTCTAAGTACTTCACTAGTGTTGTTACTCCTTTGGTGTTGTTACTTATCCGGTATAGTTAATCCGTGGCGATGGTGATTTATTATAAGTAATTGAGTGTTGTTACTCCTCCAGTGCTATTACTCCTCTGGAATTGTTACTCCTTTGGTGTTGTTACTCCATTTGTCATCATTCTAACCAAGTTTTCAAGCAATGTTGTTACTCCTTTGGCGCTATTACTTCCCCGATGTTGTTACTCCTCAGTGTTGTTACTCCCTTCTGTGTTGTTATTCCTCTGATGTTTTTACTTTGTCAAGGTAAGTCACCAGGTATGTCTTCGATCGACTTTATGGATTTGATCGATAATTCATTTGACATGACTTGATATGACCATGGACAATCATCCCTTAGTTGGGGGGGGGGGGGGGGGGGGTATTGTAATAAATATGAATATGCCATAATTAAATGAAGTAATGACTTTTCGTATCCCTATTGAACCCTATCCTAAGTGCATACACTACATGACCCCCACCATACTTCGCATGGTTATCCATATGCATTGGGACTTGAATAAGTACAATTTTGTTAATGGATGGTCGTTTCCAATGCTGTGAAATTATTACCATAATTATTACTCATTATTTCCATAATCTATAATGGATTTTTCTATATTTTACCATTATGTTTTTGGATTTCACTATCGTTGCACCCTGTCACCACCACACCCCTGTCACTACAATTTTACCTGCTGACACTCTTCCTCAACGGTCTTGTTGTTACTCCAATTACTTCTATAGAGCAATTGAAAAGTGGGCGGGAAATCCGTTAGGCATGAAATAGAGAATATAGTGCAGGTCCGAACCAATCCAGATGTATGGCGGGTCTTTTGAGATGTAGGATGACATGCGTATTTTAAGAGGCTGTAGGGATTTGATGAAGCCATCACAGTCGAATACGCATTGAATTTGGATGGAAATCATTCTAGAGTTCATGGATAGATATTCTTGTCACAAAGTAATTTTGACTATCAGCCGATTGCCACAAGGAGGGAATAAATGGTTTTCAAGGAAATCACCTTTGCCAGAGTTTCCAGAATTGTTCTTGCAGGCTAGAGAAATAATGGTCTAGAAGGGTAGGGGTTATGGTTAAAAGTATTTGCCTCACCCATGGGCCGAGATTGCATATTTTGTTATGAGGTACATTACTTGTGAAGGTTGGTTTCTACTTTTTTTAATTATCATTTTAAGCTTATTGCATGCCTTCGATTTTAGCATGCACTGATTCATTCTCTAGATATGCCATATTTTATATGGAACAATCTTCAACTAATGGCAGAGTCTTCTCATTGGTCTCAACAAGCATTAGCAGTCCTTACAAATCATGGGTTGGTCAGACTATTAGTGATGCATTCTCTATCTCAAAATTTTGTGGCTTGGCCACAATTCACCGAGCTAGGAGAGGAAGAACTTGCGGCTATGATGCATGCAAGTGAGGATGAGGAAGAATTGATGGAAGAAGCAGAAGCGGTGATAACTGACACTTCTCCACAAGAACCAACATCATTTTTAGCACAAAAATTTCCTAAGGGAAACACCCTAGGTTCAGGCGCAAGGGGACAACAAGGATCCAATGTAATCTAGGACAACGCTGACATTTTCACCTTACCCAAAGGGTAAGGAGTCTCACCCGAGGCAAGTCATGACTGAAACTAAGAAGGATTGGAGGGATATCAAGGACGATACAGACATTAACTCATAAGTATCTTAAAGAATACATTCTTCACAACATCATATTGTTACTGTTACCATATTCATCCAAGAAAGGGCCATTTATATACAATTTTGTGCAGGTTTATAAATTAAAACAATACACTTAATCATAACTAAGCCTATGCATGTCTTGTTGTTGGCAATTAAACTTTGTAGCTATTCGCGAAGAGCATAGACCGGTTGATTCTTCTGAGTGAGCATGCCCGACTAGTCATGCACTTTAGCAAGGGACTATTTTGTAGCGGCGACAGTGCTGATAATTTCATCGATTGATCGAGTGCAAATCTCAGTCGGATTAGGTAATACCAATCTGATTATCTCCAAATTCTTTTTCATATTTACATTTGTGGCTATCAAGCTTGAACACACTACCTGAATGTGTTCACAACATTTGACCAATGTGCAGGATGTAAAATCTTCAGGGGCTTCAATGACGAGGTCTAATATTATTGGCCAAAGGGCCTGAAACATATCTGTAACCTGATCTATTTGTGCTTCTAGACAATTGTTTGCTTGTCCGAGTTGATCCCTTTGTTTTGGGACCGCTTGTAATTGTCTTTTTTGTTGCTCATGTTCATGGATGACGTCATCATGTATTCTCTCTACTCTTTGTGTATCTTGTTGGATGAATCCAAATAATTGTCATGATGACCAACGTTGCAAAGTATCTGCCTGCATTATGTTTAGACATGGGAAATTACTTTGAATGGGTAAGCCACTGGCAATGGAATTTTTCTGAGTGGGATGTGAGTGAGGTTGCTAGTTGTGAAGGTGGGGTGAACTGAGGAGTGGATGGGATGATAACTGGGTTTGGGATTAATGGGGAATTTATTGGGAAGGCAGTTTGGTAATGTTCACTTCCCGTAGAATGTGATGTGGACACAATCGACTCTTCTCCTAGTAGTGGGCCTGACCCTAGAAGTAGGGATATTGGTGAGGATGTGTGAGTGCCATTTCACTGGAGGGATTTGTTGTACTATTGCGTGGAGTCTACTTCCATTTCTTCTATTGCGGACAGGGTTGTGGAGGTGGAGGTTGTATGCGGTAATGGATCTCATGACCCTGGTGAGAGTATGGATGTGGATGGAGGATTCTCTTAGATTATGGGTGACACAGATATGATTAGCTGACCTTGCCAGTGAGGTCAACAATTTGAACTATAGGGGTTGTCTTGTTTTTCTTAATGGTTGGCTTTCTAGTTCCTCTTTTTGGTTTTCGCTTCGGAATTTTTAGCTTTGGTTGTGTATGAGGGCCCACACGGGGAATTGCTACAAATAAAGGTGTGGTGATGATTGGATTAAACAGTGTAGATCCTTGAAAAGATATGGATTATGTTGTCTTCCCTAAGGGTTCTTTGAAACTTGCAATCGTCTCCTTGAGGGAAGAAATTTGTTACTCCATTTGAGTAAACATAGGCTCCAGATCGTCCTCTGCTACTCTTTTCCTACTCCATCTTATTGCTTCCACTATTGATAGTTGCAGTTGCATGCCTTCAAATAGGTACCTATATTTGTTCTCCGTGATCTCACATGCAACTTGTGGCCATGAACTAACTTTAGTGTGGAATGCTACTTCTATTAAGGCAAACTTTTGTGGCCTCATTTGGAACGTTTCTGGATGAACACATCTTGGCTTGACATATGTATGCCCATGGGTAACCCCAAACTGGATATCCTATGAAAACTCATCCAATAGCTCTTTGGGTATTCACTATGCCTTTTTTATTGTAATTAGCATCGTTTCATACCAATTGCTCAAGGCAGCTTCATTAACTTCTTTGCTACTATGGTCCCCTTAGGTTCTCCATGGGTCATACCTGAATGCTATAGGTTGATCTTATCTAATTTGAACTAGGTCCCTTCCTTTCGATGGACGCCATTTCCACATTTCTAGCATCATAAGTATATTTCCAAATATAAAATTTGTGCATTTGTTATATATGTCTTCACAAGCTTCAAAGAGCTCCTTCAGTAGGAAGGTCGACAAGTTGAGCATCTCCCCTTTGTAGCAATGTTCCACAACTAATATTGCATCTAGGGTACACTCATTCTGGACAAAATGTCTCATTATCTTCCCTGTTATGATATAGTAGGAAAATTTTATTTCTTCCTTGCTCACGACGTCAATATTTGTGCCTTTTCCTCTGCACTTGGTCTTGTATTTTTCATAGCAATCTTTGTCGCCTTTGTTGTTTTCTCGCTTTGCTGGCAAGGAGCTTAGTGCATTGCATCACAGCCAATTGTGTCACAAAGACTGGTAGACTTCTGAGATTAATCAGTGTTGATCATTGGAGGCCTCTGAAATCATCTTTAACTTTTGTGGTCATGTTGCCATCTACCTTGGGAATGTCCTCTGTATATACTTCTCACTTCAAAGCTGGGAATTTGAAAAAATATGAGAGATCATTGGCCACTAACGTTGCCTTGTCATATTTGTCATATAAAGGTTATAAAACTATAATTCATTCTTCCAATCAATCCTTCGGGACTAAGTAATTTCCTTTTTCATCTTGTTGTGCCTCTGATAGAATACTATTATCGGAGGCTTATAGTTTCTGCATCTCTGCTGTCGCTGGTTCTCTGATTGAATTTCAGTTCTTCTATTACCTGCATTTGAAACTCTGTAACTTCTTACGTAGCCATGCAGATTAAGTAGACCAGATTTGACATGACATTTTTTATTGGACTTTGTAACTAATTACTACGACAAATTTCCCTATGAAAGATTAATTGTGTTATGTCTTTGTCGACTGACCTGGATCTGGTTGGGCTGGTGTAGCACGAGAAAGGACAGAGTGGGGCACATGGTTAATAAATTTTCCATAATGGTGGATAATTATTATTTAATTTCTTCCCCCACGAGAAAATAGTTTACGAATTTTTTTTTGACAGGTGTATTATTGCTTACTTATTTTCTAAAAGACCGGTAGTACGGTGGAAAAGACTTGTAAAATGTGTGACTATCCACGCTGACCACAAGTGGGTTGCGGGGTCATGGAATTGTTTCTATAGCCTGGCTGATACATGCTATTTATTTTATGGGAAAAATCAAAAGAAATCGGAATGTAACCAAATATGAAACTCACTATGCAACTCACTATGCATTATTGACTATAAACCTACTTGCGGGCTCGTCTCTGAGACCCTTTCAATTTGATGACACAATGTTGGACTTGTGGAAAGGCTTCAGGTGTTTGTCATTCACCCATACTGGTAACATTATCCCATATAGTTGTGCTAGCTTCATTGCACCAAAGTCCTTAATCTCCGCAACCATGAATGGTCCCAACCAATGCATTTGTAGTTTTCCTGGGAATTTTTGAAATTTTCTGGCATATAGTAGAACATGACCTCCTACCATGAAAGATTTTTTCTTAATGTATCTGTTATGCCAAGACTTCTGCCTCCATTGGTCAACTAATTGGTGGAATACAACTAAAAACCCTGATTCATCCAACTTCATTAGTCCTTACAACCTCTCTTTTAGGGATGCATCATCTGTCATTTTAGTGACCTGAGAAATGAAGATGCTTAGAACAAGAATGCTGTTGGTACTACTGATTCTCAACCATATACTATCTGGAATGGTGTTTTCTTGTGTGTCCATTTTACCATTGTTCTGTAAGCCAACAATGTTGTTGGTACCCGCTCATCCCAGTCATCTTGATTTGTTGATATAATTTTTGTTATGTGCTTCTCAACTATCTTATTGAAGGCTTAAACCATTCCATTGGCTTGAGGATGGTATGGGATTCTCTTGTGATGTTGGATAAGAAAATTCTTTAGGAGAGAAGCGACAGTTTAATTAATGAAATGAACCCCTTGATCACTAGTTAGGCTCTTCGAACATCCAAATCTCGATATTATGCCTTCAAAGATGAATCTTGCTACTGTATCACTTGTAGGGTCCTTGACTGGCACTACCTCTACCCACGGAGTAAGGTACTTTATATCTTTCATGATGTATCTAGTATGGGAAGGATGCACTGGAAGTGTAATTGGGCCGATAAATTCTACTGCCCATTTCTCAAAAAATTGTACTGTGTGTACTAGATGTAAAGGAAATTCATCTTGATGCGATGGCTTCCAAACTCTCTAACAAACATCACAACTCTTTGCGTACTCCTTAGCATCCTTATGGCGGTTAGGCCACCACAACCCAACTTGTAGTATTTTCGTTGTGGTATCTTTTCCCCCGACAAGGCCTCCCGCAACCCAAGCGCGACATTCCCATAACACGTCTTGCCTCTTGTGTTGAAGAGATAGCGCCACAAAGCTTGATAAAGTCCCAGTTTGCATAGATGTCCTACAATTAGTTGATAATCTGTCATTCTCACTATTAGGTGTATTTTTTGCATTGCCATGTATCCCTTTGGGAAGTGTCCTATTGTTAATAACACAACAATCTCCTCTAGGTAGTCTTGTGTGGCTTCTATTCAGAAGAAGTCGGTGTCTAGCAGTTGATCATCTAGAGGTCCTTCATTCTCTCCTAAATCCAACCTAGATAGGTAATCTGGCCCCACATTTAAACTTCTTCGCTTTATAACCACTTCAATGTGAATTCTTGGAATAGTAACAACAATTGACACATCTTTCCTTCCAAAGCTGGCTTGTTTACCAGATATTTTAAAGTTGAATGGTCCGTGAAGGACATGAATGGTAAGTAGATAGTGCCTGAAATTTTGCAAGTAGTACACCATGGCCAATGCTTCTCTTTCCATTGTGGTGTAGTTCTTCTCTCTTGTTGATAGTTTCCTACTAGCGAAGTAAATTGGGTGGTCCATGTTTCCTTCTTTGGGTTGCGCCAATACTGCTCCTAGTGAAATTCCTAATGCGTCAATGTGTACATGGAATTGTTTATTCCAGTATGGGTATACAAGGATAGGAGAACTCACTAGTTTTTCCTTTAATTTGTTCAGCGCTATTGGACAAGCCTCTGTCCACCTGAATGCTTCCATCTTCTTTAGCATTTTATCAATGGGATTCGTAATTGAGGCATAATTGTGGATGAATCGGTGGTAACATCCTGTGTGGCCCAGTGTTGATTGTAGTTTCTTCACATTATTTGGTGGATCCACACTATCACTCTCACTATTAGGTGTCTTTTCTATGTTTCCTTGTATCCTCTAGGTAGTGTCCTATTTTTAATAACACAACGATCTCCTCTAGGTAGTCTGGTATGGCTTCTATTCAGAACAAGTCAGCATCTAGCAGTTGATCATCTAGTAGTCTATTGAAGGCCTCGAAAATCAGATCTACAACAAGGGGGATACCCGCCTGATCTGGACCTCGGTTGGCAGCTCCTTATCCGTTTGGCATAGCGGGTCCGACTGGGGATATGGGACAAGTTTCCCAATTTAGTGTGTGTGTGTGAGAGAAAGATGGGTGTTTATGTTCTAAATGGAATACTTCTCTCCTAATTCTAATCTAATGCTATGTTATTGTATTCTAATAAACAGAAAAACATCAAAATTTATGCTAACCTAGGGTGTGATCTTTCTTTTTATCCGATCTAAAAAGATTTCAAACAATAACTGGTAATAAAGATCATTCATTTATTATAAGAAAAGAATTCAATAAAGATGAACTACTTCGTATCAGAAGTTAGATGAAACAGTTGTGAAAACTTATCGCATAAATGAGCTATTCATACACTAAGCATAAATAAATACTTATCACCGTACAAAAGTGCCAAATGATAATTCAAGCATCCATGCTGCAATATATAAACAACTGAATACTGAATATCACTTTAACACATAAGCAGAAATGGTTAAAAGATAAAAGTACCATTTATAACTAGTCCTACTCATGAGATTCAAGCAACAATTGATTTATCTCTCCTTGGTTTAACATCCACTAAGAGTACAAAAGTGCAACATCAGTAGCAGATATCAAATGCAAATATCAAATAAACCCTGTTCCATTCATTCATCAAAACCTCCTCTGAGGGTGCAAAAGTGCATGTTCTGAGGACAAGTTTTTGATAAATTTCTGGACCCTTCTCTAAATGCATGAGAAGGGTTTAAATACTACTAAATAAATAACTTATTTACAGAAATTGAGGATTCAGTTTAAATGACCATCCTTTTTCTAAGTAAAACTATTTCTAAAATTAAATCTAATATCTAACTCTTTCTAAATTTTCTCCTTAATGTCACAAGCATTCATTATTTTCCTGAGTAGAGTCGGCTGACTATCTTCCATCTTTGGTTGAGTTAAGCAAACAGAATTGGCAAGAGCTGGCACTATCTTCTCAACAAAATTGATGATATACTTGAGAGTCATCCAATGACTATGTGGCCTTACCATGTATACTTGGTAATAATCCCATTTCAACTTGGTTAACCCTTGGATTGCTTCTGCTTTTTCTTTAGCTTTCTGTTTCCAGTTTGTTTCTATCGCTGCTTTCTTGCAATTTTCGGGGCTTGCAGGTGACTGAGTAATTAGAAGCCTTCCTTTTCGAGCAAGTTTTCTTAGCGATGCGATTATCGCTAAGCGCTAATCGCACATTGGAAACTGACTCTATTTCTTGATCTGGGCTTCCCTGATGCGTTTTTCGCCTCTTGCGCCTTTATCTCTTATCGGGTATAAAGCTCAAAATTTGTAAAAATAGTGATTCCGTGAGATCTTGACCCTGAGCATTACACTGTCTGTTTCTGGTATCAGCATCGTTCAGTACCCATTCAACCATGATTGTATATGAGAAATCTGTGATGGATGCCTTAGAAGAGTTCTGCGGCTCTTTCTCTCCCTTAAGTGGATTAGGTGTGCCTTTCGAAATGGACATTGGAGTACTGCCTTTCCTCCTCATAGTTTCCTGCATACTACCTTGTATAACGCTTTGTCCTTTGTTCCTGCAGTTTACAATTGAGGTGGAAGTAATGATAAAAATAATGACAAGAAAACTTTAAATGCCGAAGATATGCAAAACACGCCACCTTATGTGAACTAGTTCTTCAAAAAACACAACACCATACTTCATTAACAACTGGCAACAACTCATTAATTCGCATTAAAGTGCATGACCAGTTCCTGGCCTAGAAAAAGTTTTCTCGAATAATGAGCTAGAACCAATTGCGATCGAGAGGTCTTACGATTTTGCTTTGTAATATCGCAGATTGTTGTATCACATTACCGCAATTTCATAGTGTTGTTTTATCGCAAGGTTGCTTGGTCGCAATATCACAATATCGCAAGATCGCAGGATCGCAGATCGTTATAATCATTATGTGTAATTCATGTGATTTTTGCGATGTGCGATATGCTATATCGCAAATCGAAGATTTTAAGTTTTTTTTCAATGTGAGTGCTTCTTAATGTTTGCGATGCGATGGAGTTTCGCGTCACAATCTCATGTTTTTTATCATTTTGGCTCATTTAAAAGGTACCCTATCATTCTTTGCGCGATGCGATCTCTCTTAAGGAGTGAATTTAGTTTCTTCATTATGAAACTTAGGTTTTTTAGATTCTTCAAAGGTATTTTCCTAAGTCCATGATGTTGTAAGTTTCATTTAAAAGGAAATATAACACTAATTGATTTTTTTTAATTTTTTACTAAGGGTCCCCACTTATTTAGTATTAGCAATAACACTTCATAAGGAGGGGGTTTGTTGGTGGCCACAAAAATTGGCGATTCACTTGAAAGAACCAGTTATCTGTGTGTTTCTATTGAATTTTTTCAACTTCCAAAACAGGAAATTTTTCAGAAAATTAAACTTTATTATGGAAAGATAAAGTACATTATGCTCTAACCTATCAATGACATTTTGTTTAAGCTATTTTCAACTTTTATTATTTGCTCCCTCAAGTTAGTCCTTGTATTTACATCAGTCATTACTTGGTCTGTAAAGAAAACAAAGTCTTCTCTGTTTAAACCAGTTTTAAATATGCTCATTTGTCGTAGGTAGAGCCTCTGCTGCCAGCAAGGTGTTTTATAGCGCCTCGACAGGTTACCTGTTACTAGCAATGATTCCTGTATCCTACTTTAAAGAAATCTACAACTTCTCAAAGAAGAATCCACATCCACACTTATTGCTTTGATTTTCTTTTTATTCTTAAAGAACAATGTCTTGGTTTGATAGCCAATTTATGACACAGTCATTCACTCGATTTATAACTTTGCTCGTGATGAGACCCCTTGCCTCTTGATTGTAACAATCTTGAGCCATTGCCCTGTTGTGCTATGCAGTATTTGGAAAAGTCAGTAAGTTATAATATCTATGATTATGATAAGCCAGCTCATGATGAGACCTCTCATTCTTCAAGATGAAGTGTATCCTTGGATTGTTCCTCTAAAAGTTGTGATTTCCTTAGCAGGGAGGAAGTCATTGTTTCCTTTAGATAGCTCTGGAAGACAATGATAGAGTTTTTGGAAGTAGTTGTTCTATAGAGAATCTTTATTTTGTTATTGATACATTTCATTGCACTGATATAAAACAATTTCTTCACTAAAGGTTGTTTTCATCAAACTTTATGAAGTTGAAACTAGTATCATATCTAGGTTAAAGTCTTTAACTGTATCTTTCAATAATAAAGATCAATTTTCCAAAAGATTTGCTATCGATATGCATATGTGCCCCATTTAGTTCTGAATGTGGTCTTCAATTGATCATCAGGATGTACCAGCACTTGATTGTATCCTGAAAATCCATCCAAGAAAGATAATTCTGAGCCCACCACTGCCTGCAATATCTGCTCCATAGGTTGTAAGGGAAAATTGTCTTTTTGACAGGCCCTGTTAAGATTTCGAAAGTCAATACAAATTCTAATATCTCCGTTTTTCTTTCTAACATGTACCATATTGGAAACCCATTTAGAATGTCTGACGGGAAAGATTATCTTGGCTTTCAACAGCTTATTGAGTTTGGTTTTTATCTGATTTTCTAAGTTGGGATGGATCTTTCTCAATTTTTGTTGGACAGGTTTTTCATTATCGGTCATTGGAGTAGTATGTTGGATGATAGAAGTGTCGTATGTTTTGAGTTCATCATAGTTCCAAGTAAAAACGTTTTTGTATTGTCTCAAAAGATGAATATATGCTAGTTTTTCTTCAGGGGCTAGGCCAAGGCCTAGATTTATGTTCTGGGGTTTGGCATCGGTTCCTAGGTTTACTAATTCATAATTCAAAGTTGAACTTAGGAGCTTTGAATTGGTAAACCTTTTAAACCGATCTTTCAAATCGTACAGATCTTCTAACTTGACCACTGATTTAGGTATAGCATTGTTAGTGCTATTTGGTTGTAATTGTCGATCATGTTGGTCTTCGTCAATTATTTGGTTGGAGTAGGACCCTTTAGAAGTAAGGAAATTTACGATATTAGGATCGTCGTTGAATATTCTCCAATTTGTGATGTTGTCAGGAAAAGAAGGTCTAAAGATTAATTCTACTGAGAATCTATCTGACTAAAATCTTCCGAAGGAATGAGCTTAGAAGCTACGTTAGCTAAAAGGTCAGCGCTTGCATTCTGGAGCCTGGGAATTGATGAAATATTGAATGCTATAAAATGCTCAGTCGGATCTTGAACTAAAGATTGATAGTGTTTTAAATGACCTGATAAGCAATGTATAGTATTCCGTACCTGTCCGACTACAATTTAAGAGTCTCCAAAGACTTGGAGGTACTTCATGTCTAACCCAATTGCTTTGCACAACCCTTGGACTAAAGCCTCATATTCCGCTGTATTGTTGGTACAATCAAATTCGAGCCTACATGTTAACATGATTTTATCTCCTTCTGGACTAATTAGCACGCATCCTGCTTGTGCTCCTTCGTTAGATTTAGAACCATCAAAAAATAATTTCCAAAACAAAGATTTATTTACAGGTTTATCTAAAAAATTGATACATTTTGAACTATCCAGTTGAGAAAAAATTTCGACTTGGGACAACACAGAATGTTCTAAATAAGGTGACGTATGAGCATTAAAATTGCCGTAAAAAAAATCCACTGAGTAATTGCCAATTATGCTACTGTTATATGCTATTGGTTCATTTTCCCCCTCTAATTCTGTTACTATGTACTTCTGATGTAATTCTCGTTCAACTTTTATTTGATTTGGCTTACCATTGTAAGGCAGCCACATGTTTGACCAGTCAGTTGCGAAGTATCCATGCAGTTTTTCTGACCAATCCCTGCTAAGAATTAAGCCATAAAATTCAGGGATATCAGCGACTAAAATGTCAATAACTTGACATACCTTTGGGTTGGATTACAGCCTTATGGTTACTTGATTTAGTTCGCCAATGACTTCGACTTGAGATCGATCTAGCTGAACTATGCGAACAATGGATTTCTGTGGTTGAACATTTAATTTAGTGCATATGGACTTTGGTAAAATATTCGATGAAGCTCCTAAATCCACTAAATGATTATGTACATTTTTGTTAAAAATTTCATAAGTAAGGAGAAAAGGGGGAGTATGAGATCTCGATCTTCCTCCAATTAAAGCGATGTCATTTGGATCAATCTTGTTAGTCGTATTAGTTGGAGGTCTTCCCATGTTCTGGGAAGCTTGAGAAATTACAGCGACAGGCAAAGATGCAACTGGCACAACATGTAATTCTTTCAACATTATCTTTTGTTGATGCTTTAACTTGCTCAATTCGTAAAGAGTGATGTTGGCCTTAGTTTTTTTCATGTCTTCTATAATATTGTACTCCATTTCATCTGAAACGATTAGTGTTTTAGATGGAGTTGGTGAATCTATTTGGACTGGGATAGTTTGAGTCGCTTTAGATGTCGTTTTCCTTGTTGCAACTTTATCCTTTGTTGCAGAGCTTGCGCTCTTTGGCTTTGGGGTAGTTTGGGGAGGATCAAGTTGGTTTCTACTTCGTGTGTTAACTGGGAATACTTCTTGATCTTCTTCTTGTGGGAGGATGAAATCCCGCATTCCTTGTAATTCTACAACTTCTTCATCATCGGTTTGCCCTTCAGTGGCAACTTACTCTTCCTCTTCCTCGGATTCAGCACTTGTAATAGCATTGGGTGGCCTTGAATCCATTGACGGGCCTATTTTAAAAGCTCTGTAGGGCCCTTTTGAAGAAGTTTCTGCTACTTGCTTTTTTATGTTGACCATTTCATTAGAAATGGTCTTCAGAACTTTTTGCAATCCCTCCAAATCGAATGGATCTTTTGCTTGCTTCTTCTTGGACTCTTCTTTGAAGGTGGCCTTCTTAGATTTCTGTTCCTCTATTGTGGATTTCTTCTCTAGGTATATTATACGTTTCTCGACTGCTATGGCTTCTTTCATGTTTTTGGCTAAGGTTGTTTTATTAGCCCTGTCCACGTAGATTGCTATGTTTGATGGTAAAGCAGTTATATACCATTCACATCGCACTTCCTCGCTGGGCTGGGAAGCAGTAGGAATTTTGTTTAGAATTTTATTGAAACGTAGATTGAAGTCTTTGATAGGTTCTCTAGATTCAGCCCTAAGGTTGGATAGGTCATTGATTAACGTTGCCGTAGACCTGTCATCACCAAACTTGGTTAGGAATTGCTCTTGGAAGATGTCCCAACTAGTAATAGATGCAGAGGGTAATGAGAAATACCACGATCCGGCTGTTCCTTGCAGAGTATAAGGAAACAGTCGAACAACATCATCTTCATTAGTAACCCCATTGAGATTAATGGATAGCATAAAGTTGTTTATGTGCTCTTCTGCTAGCATGCCTGCCTCGGGATTGAACTTAAGCAGCCATTTCTCAGGATGGGCCGGTATTTGACTCAAAGGTGCAGGCATTAAGACTGCCCCAGGGTTATTCCATGGAGACTGGGCCATTGCTGAACTGCTAACAGGGGAAGTGTAGAAGATGATCCCTGTGGTTGGGAAGATGAGGGTATTATGATCACAGATGATTGAGGAGGAGTTATAGGGATTCCACTGGGTGGATTGATAATGGTCTGGAGTGGAGGAGTGGATGGTTGACTTCGCGGTGAAGAGGTTGAGATGGATGATGTTGATGAAAGAGTCTCGCTGTCGGACCCTTTAGGTGATTTCCTTGCTCTTTTCCTTTTGGGAAGAGGTAATTCGGTTGGCCAAACACCAAACTTCTCACTCTTTAATCTAGTCAGGGGATGAGCAGGGTTATACTGCGAAGTCACGCTGCCCTGAGATTTATCAGATCTTTGAGGGGAAATGGAAAATCACTGAAGTTTGTGAATTAGAGATTCGACTTTAGGAGGTTCAATAATAGATTGTTATGAAATGTCAGGGTTTGTAGCAGTGGTTGATGCTCCGACGACTTCTAACCCTGGATTTAAGTGTAATGGAGAAGTCGGGGGAGATGGTGAGGGCGATTTACTCTCAGAATGGTATTTTGATTTTGATTTACTTGCCATTCATAGTTCAGGCCCTCTTTCTAGCGCCAAATATGTTGAAGGCCCCGAAAGTCGGATCTGCAACAAGGGGGATACCCGCCCGGTCCGGACCTTGGTTGGAAGCTCATCCGTTTGGTATAGCGGGTCCGACTGGGGATATGGGACCAGTTTCCCAATTCAGTGTGTGTGTGTGAGAAAGATGGGTGTTTCTGTTCTAAATGGAATACTTCTCTCCTAATTCTAATCTAATGCTATGCTATTGTATTCTAATAAACAGAAAAACATCAAAATTTATGCTAACCCGGGGTGTGATCTTTCTTCTATATGATCTAAAAAGATTTCAGCCAATAACTGGTAATAAAGATCATTCAGCTATTATAAGAAAAGAATTCAATAAAGATGAACCACTTCATATAAGAAGTTAGACGAAACAGTTGTGAAAACTTATCGCATAAATGAGCTATTCATACACTAAGCATAAATAAATACTTATCACTGTACAAAAGTGCCAAATGATAACTCAGGCATCCATGCTGCAATATATAAACAACTAAAAATTGAATATCACTTTAACGCATAAGCAGAAATGGTTAAAAGATAAAATTACCATTTATAACTAGTCCTACTCATGAGCTTCAAGCAACAATTGATTTATCTCTCCTTGATTTAATATCCACTAAGAGTACAGAAGTGCAACATCAGTAGCAGATATCAAATGCAAATATCAAATAAACCCTGTTCCATTCATTCACCAAAACCTCCTC
>APFE031634166.1:14353-59802 GCA_000404065.3 Pinus taeda
TTTCGCTTCCGCGTTTCGTTTCGCTTCCCCGTTTCCCCGTTTCCCCGTTTCGTGCAACTTAGGTTTAACCTAATTGAGGGGGGGAAGGGATTAAAGGAGAAATTTTCTTTGAGTTTGATGCAATAATCGCAATGAGGTCACTAGGCAAAGGAAACCTAGGGCAAGAAACGATCCTCGAGCTAGGTCTTGCAATATCTCGAGATCCCACCATTGGATTTGCCTCAAATTTGGAGGGCCTCTAGAGCAAACTCTAATGCAGTGGTGGACCAAAAATCGAAGTATTTGGCTTGCTAGATTGTGAGATAAGTGATGCCTTAGGTGACCTATGTAGGATAGGCCTAGAAAGAAAGAGAGAAGGTGAAAAAATATTCTTTAAAGTGATCATCAGTGGAAGACCAGTGCCTTACTCTTTGGGAGAGATGGGGTCATGCATAAATTAGGGTTTGGCCCGATTTCAACTTATTAAGGAGGCCTAGAAGACACTTTGCTAGGCTTAGCGCTAGTTTGAAGCAACTTCAAGGTATTTATACTTCGTTTAGCATAATTCAATGACCTATCAAGAGAAATAGTTATCCCTAGGAACATTCATTCATTCATTGCATGGCCCAATCATGATACAACACCATTTAGAAACTTAATTTTCACAACTTCGCATAAATTGATGCGATAAATAAGCCTTAGAATAACGAAATTCCCAGCATCATGATGTTGCAAAATTATATAACAAAAATAACATTTGAAAGTTACTCACATGCAAGAAGAATATATCCAATCATCAAATTTGCCAAAAAGAGAAGCTCCAAGACAAAGAAGATTTAACCAAACATCAAAATTCATCCATTCATCCAAAAAATCTCTTCCTCCAAAGAATGCGAAATTCTCGCAGGGGCTAATGATCAATCCAAGTGATGATACAAAATGAATTCAAGTCGCTCCTATTTATACACTCATTAGGAGTTCGAATTACCTAATTTGAGCCAACATTAGCCCATCAACTAAAAATAACGTGCAAATAACTATCTATTGGTGACAAGCCCACCAAACTAGCTCATAAACAAAATAACAAGCCTCACAAGAGGTCGAGTAATTAATAATGCATGTAATTGGGCTCTCTAGGAGGCTTGATGAAGTACATAAGTGCCAAAATGATGAGTTGGACTTCCAAAAGTAATGGACAAGGGGTTGGCCCCTTGTTCTCTACATAATAAACTTGTGGTGCTCCTAATGGCTATGAGGGCACACAAGTGACCTCACGGGTCTCCAAGTAAGTTGAAGATGCTTGTAGACAATTTGTAAGGGCTCATATGATGGTGTAAGTGATGCCACATCATCATACAAGTCCTTGGTCATCTGCCAAGTGCATGGTACAACTGTGCAAGTTGGGCAAAGGTGAACCAGGTGCATCTTCCTCGTCCAATAGGTGAATCTCGAGCAATCTCTAAACATCTCTGGGGATCCATGGAGTGTTGTCTACTACTGTGGAGGCCCATGGCTGTCAACACACACCCTATATGTGCCACTGTATCCCTTTGGAGGGTTAGGACCCCGTATAGGGAGACCAAACCCAAAATGGAGACCACCTGCAATCCTGCATAAGATCCAATGTGTTGATTTCTGATAGCATCAAATGTGCTCTAAGCCTCCAAATTTGCAGGGAGTCTTGGACACATGTATTCCACAATACCCAGAAATCGTTTTGGGAAATTCCACCCGGAATTAGTTTTATTAAAATAATTAATTATTTTTAATGGGTGCCTAAGTATAAACTTAGGAAATTAAAATAATTAAAGGGTATTAATTAAACCATGGGTGAAACTTCAAGAAGAGGACGAGGATCAAGCCAAAATGATCTAAGCCATTGATTAGAATCTAATCTGGGCCGTTAATTTTCAACCGGAGGATTATAAGAGGAGGCTTGCTAGGGATTTGGAAAACACATAGAGTGAGAGATCAAAGATCGTATTTGTGAAGAGACCAGTTCAACAGTTGCCAGAGAGAGATTCGAAGTGATTTCTTGCAGTGAGGGGCAAGGATAGTTCTGGTTGGAGATTTTTCTTGATCCGAGAATACTTAGCAGAGGAGGCAAAGAGAGATCCGGGAGAGGAAACATAGAGGCGACATTGGGCAGTGTAGGCTAATGCAGAGGCAACGTAGAGCCTTGAGGAGATCCATATTTTTGCTGGAGAAGTCGGGTTCTGAAGCTGGAAGCCAGGGTGTGAGATTGGGAGGACAAAATCGAAGTCTCAAAGAGGCAAATCGATCAGTAGAAGGGGATGCCGTTATTCCTAAAAGCTGTGACGCTAGGCCTACGCGGTCACTGCGTAGAGGCAGCAAGGGACAAGCCATTCTGTGGCTGGATCAGTCAGGATCGCTAGTGATAGTGTGAGGTATTTCTCACTAATCTTCTGTCAGTCATATTCTCTATACTGGATAGCCATCAAGGCATCCAAAGATTGTATTTAGAAAACTACTGCTTAATAATACAAACCCTCAGCTGCTGCACCGATTTTCCCGCATTGTGTTTTTCCGAGGACATTTGTCCGAAAATAACTATGTAGATGTGTGTGATGTTTATTTCTCTCCTGTGCTTTATTTAGTTTATGCAATTTTTGTTTGTGTAGGCTGCAGTGTTTTTAATTCGATATTTGCCATAGCACACAACAAGTAAATTGGTTAATCGAATTAACAATTAGAAGAATTAACATTAGTTGCTGCAGTAGGAATCAGGTAACCAATTTTTCACACAATGCGTCCCCTAGCCTTCTTGTACGACAAGTCATCAAGGAAATCGACCAAAAGAGCTTACAAACCATGGACAACAGGTGGGGACTTCATAACGGCATGCCCTTCCATAATGGGCTTTGGCATGTGTTAATGCCTCCAAGCTCCAAATGGGGTTAACCAAGTATCCCATTAGGTGGTTTCTACTTCTAAAGGGGATTATATGTCCAAGGTACGTCCTTTAAAAGGTGGTGGCATCTGATAAAAGATGAATGGAGTAGGGAATGAAAAGGGGCAGCCCTGGGCCACATGCTGGGGTACAAGGGTAGTTAGTAAAAGGGTAGCCCACACTTGGGTATATAATGTATAGGAGGGAGCAATCGTGGTATATGAGGTGCCCCGACCTTGATTTTTCCACCCTTCTTTATATGCCTTTTTCCTTTTATGATTTTTCTTTAATCAACTAGTCGGGGCTCAAGGGGTGAGAGCATAATGTGTGAGATATAGCAGTGGATACCGCTTTTAAGGTAATGCGGTTCATTGCCCACCAGGGGTTGGGACAATTATTGGTTCCTAAATGATAAAGGAGGCTCATCTAGGGCCTATAGGAACCAGGGTGATGGCCATGAAGATGGGGTAGAGCTCATGTATTGACTTTTGTCCATCTGCTAAATGTGTTTCCCCTGACCATCTTTTTCATTTTGTGGTACATTTCTTGTTGAATGTGGCCAATTATGCCTTTACTTTTCTTTTTAACTGCATCAACCTCTGGGGCATCATTCCAGGCTTGTTTCAAGGTGTGGGCGGGTAAGGGGAGAGCTCACCCTATGTGGACCCAGTGGAGGAATGTGGACCCAGGTGGGAGAAATGATGAATGGGGTCATAATGAGTGGAAAGGGGGACAATATATGTAGATGGGGCAGCGAGACCATGCAACCAAAATCAGGGTTTCCCATGAAAAACCATCCCTAAAGCCAAATGGTCAGTAAAAGAGGTCCCACGGGATTAGAATCAAAGGTTAACATCCAAAAGGGGTTTAGGGGACAAGAGCACAGACCTAGCCCATTCTTTCACCGAATCCCCCCATTATTCTTTGCCCAAAAGTATTAATGATAAGAAAACTACAATACTCAATTACCAATTGACAAGGCATACCTTTAGGTTTGGGAGGCCCACCTTCAAACATATGATCATGGCAGATGGGTCAGTGACCACATGGCTGGCTCAGGTGGTGGAGAAATGACACAACGCGCTAGTTGGTGGCCACAAGGTGCTGTTGGCTACTGCCTGAGACCATGTTGGAGAAAACATTTCTCTTAGGGATATACCCACAAAATGGTGGGTAACAGGTTCTACCTCACTCATATGGCCATCACCTGGTTCCTAAGGACATGTTGCTTCATTACATCAAAAGAAGGAACCCTTGCACGTCCCAACCTCGATGAGCAATGAACTGCCTCATCATTAAGGGTTAATAAAATTACCACATCATACAATACAAGCTCTACCCTTGAGCTATGAGCAATAATACAAAGAAAAATCAAGAAGAAGTAAAAGGCGCACAAGAGGGGTGGAAAAACAAAGGTCAAGTTGGTAACTCATGCATCGACGAATGCTCACTCACATCTATACACTCAGAATGTGGACTCACCTATCATTGGTCCCTTTGACCATGGCACTTAGCCATGAAGCCTTTTCCGCTCTGTAACCATCCTTCTTATTCACTAAGACCTATTAATTGAAGGGTGGACCATGGAAATGTTACTTCCTCTTAAGGGCTGGAAACACCTAATAGGGTTACCTTTAGCCACCCCTACCTAGGGAGAAAACACCATTGTGAGATCAAGATCTTGATTTTCAAAAGGGATCCTTATTTGAAGTATAAAATAGCACATGATGTTCATGTTTGGCTCACTTAGATGCAATAATAATCTTTGTCCCTAATGATTGGTTACTTTCGCTAGAATATTTATTGTGATTGTTTAGTGGTTCAACAACCTAGGTCTTGGGTGTTGAAAAATTGGTAGCTTTGGTCGGTATTTTCATTGACAAAAGTAGAGGAGAAATCATGAATTTTCAAATTGTCCAAGTTGGCTTCAAATGGATAAGTTGGCCTCAACACTTGAAGGGGTTTGAACCCAAAGTCAAAACTCATTTCCCAGCACAGATATATAATGGCATTCGATTGACCTCATTTGGATCCATCATCAACTCATCCATTCAATCTGGAACAAGTAATTGTGTTCACATGTGCAAAGGAGAAAGAAGATAGAGTTTCCCACGAAGTTTGACCTCTCTTGTTTTTGTCTTTGACCAATGTTGAGTTGGGTATTCTTGTTGATGTTTGACCGAGCTTTTAACTAGATTTGGAGGCCAAGTTTCTCTGTGATTCATTGACTGCTTTTGATCAAAATTCATCTGTTTCTAGGTCGTTGACTAAGGGTTGACCGCAGGTCAACTTTTGTAGTTTGATTGAGGAATTGCAGGCCGAAATTTGGCCCTCTTTTGTAGACCCTGATTATGGACCGGCGTTGAATATTTCTCTCTCCTTTGACTAGTTTTGACTTGGAAAATATTGAGGTCATAGATTTGCATTTTAACTGGATTTTTGTGATGTACATTTTGATGAATTGAACTCTCTCTCATAAGGAAAGATTCCCCGGTTTTCTCCCTTGTGGGGTTTTGTCCCAAGAAATTATGGTGTCTCTTGGTCATTGTCTCTATTGTGATCTCTATTGATCTATTGAAGTTAATGGTTGAAATTTTTCATGTGTAACTACTGTATAATTGGAATGCTCTAAGGAAGTCAAATTGTATCATTGGAAGTAGTTATCGGTTTGAAAAATTGTACTAGTCTTGTTTGCAACTAGTAAATCAACATTAGGCACCTTCTCCATAGATACCTAGGCATTTACAGAAGTATTTTGGCACAAACAAGTGATGAGTTGAGACTCTTAGGCCTCCCAACAACAACATCATATTAAATATGTTCCAGGGCACTTCCTGCACCCAAGACGTTGGATCACTTTGTACTATTTTTAATGATTCTTAAGATGACTGTTGATTGGAGTAGAGAAGAAGGATTCTGCTTGCCTAGGTGCTAAGGCAAGCAGAGAAACCCATGATACAACCACTTAACAGATTATTAATTTAATTAACTATTTCCTAAAGTTAAACTTATAGGGAAAATTAACAATTCCCAAATTGACTTATGATTTAAACTTGACCGTTGATCACAATTTAATCTTAGTCGTTGAGAGGGTGATTAGGGTTAAGATCAAAGTTATAAGAGGAGATAAAATGAATGAGTGGCCAATTCAATGAGCATAGAGAGCATGTGACTAGCTTAGCAAGAGAAGGGTTTTGAGTAGTTAGTGAGTAGATTAGGGATTGAGAGGTTGGAAGGAAGAGGCCAAATAGCCTTAGCCCATCTCAGAACTAGCGCGACCGTACAACTAGTGACAGTGCACAAGGAGAGATCGAGGTGCGTGGCCATGCATTGCACATTTGTGTGCAGAGGAGGAGATCTTCACAAGCATTGCGCATGGGTGGTCTTGCCTTATTGATTCAGATTAGTTGTAAGAGGAATTCGCTGTATAAGGGAAGCATTCCTTTGCTGTATAAATCTCGAGAAATTTATTATTTGCGAAGAAAATATACAACTCATGTAGTTGAAGGTTTTCCTCAAAGTTGGGGTTTCCTGGGTATATCTTGTGTTCTATGTGTTATTGTGTTTGTCTTCTAATTTATTTTCTGTTGTGCATATTAAGTGAGAAAACTCAATGTATTTGTGAATTGAGTTTCTAGAATATCCATTATTTGTATTTATGGGTTTTTACACTTAGAAAATTATGAATTAGTTTATTGGCTTTTAAGGAAATCTAACATGGTATCAGAACTTAGTCCTTGATTGAAGATCAAGTATAGATTTTTATGTTTAGAAGCAAATTTTGTGATTCAAAGGGAGCAAGTTATCAGATCGATTTCGGCATTAGAGTTTTGAGCAGTGCACATTGATTCTACCAGTGTGATTTATATTCAACACCCTAATTTGGTAGTATGACATAATAGGGTCTCAGATTTGAAGACAAAATAGATGGTGCATCCAACTTTTGTTCGTGGCATGAAAAGATAGCATTGGTGCTCGAGGAGCAAGGGTTTGTGATTTTGTTGATAATGTCCCAACTACACCCATTGACCCTCAATAGTTGGCTCAACATAATAAGATGGATGCCAGGGCAAGAAGTAAAATCTTGTAAGGAGTCAAAAACCACATTATCCCTCACCTGACTGGGAAGAAGAAAGCCAAAGAAATGTGGATTGCAATCGTTAGTCTCTATCAGGGTTCGAGCGAGGCCAAAATGCTAGTACTAAAGGATAAGTTCAGAAGCATTAAAATGTCCAAGCAGATTTTGGTCGTTTCTTACCTCACCAAGTTTTCAAAGGTAAAGGAAGAGTTAGATGGTGTGGGTGAGACAGTTCCCTATAGGGAACTGATAAATTTTACCATATTAGGATTCACCAAGTCGTGGCGAGGCTTCACAGATAGGATATGTGCCTGAGAACACTTCCTAGTTGGGAGCGTTTTGTTAATTTTTAGGGTTTGATTGTTCTCTATCGTAGATCATTGCATTTTCAAATTTTTTCAACATTTTCATATAACATTCACCCCATAACATCATATCATCATTAACAATTATGTAGAGAGAAATAAACATCAACAATGCTGCGGAACAGTAAGGAACAACATAAGAAAAGCATATACAATAGAGACACCGGGATTTAGGTCAAAGACCAGGGCAAAACCCCACAAGGGGGAAAGCCCAATCAAATTCTTCTTCTTAGATATTCATCAATTGTTCAGTTGAGATACAAATTACAATAAGAAAGAGATACATCAATCACATCAGGCCTCCTAGGGCCAACCCAAGTCAGTTCACAACTATGTTTGTGGATTGAATGATTTGATCCTCGATAATAGAACAAGACCAAGAGATCTGCTATCATATCACTGTCTCAAGTAGCATCATCCATGTCACTGCAATAAGTGTCATTAATATCAGGAGTCTTCACTATCAAGGAACATCATCATTGTCAAGTGTCATCATTGCTGTCATGTATCATAAGAGAAAGGTTACTATCACATGTATTATTGTCATTGCCATGTAAGAGTTGCTGTCATTGTCACTGTTAATTATCAACAAGGTCACTGTCATAGTAAAGGGGTCACAACTTTACAAGTTTATTGTTTAGATCATTGTCATATATCATCTAGGTCACTGACATATGAATGTTCCTTCCATGCCATGTCTTCAAGTCAAGATTAGGTCACTATCAAGTAAATCATTGTCATGCCTTCTCACTGTCATATAAATATTGAAATCCTAATGTTGAGAGCATACTCAAGTGAATGATCAAAAGAAAACTAGATGCTAAATGAAATGAAGCATAAAATGGACAATTAGCTCAAGACTAGTGAATGAAATGAGCATGAAACATTAGCATGAAATTAGAAATTGCATGAAACTAAACTAAATTGTAGAAGGATATTAGCATGGAGATGAAATTGAATTAGATTGAGGAAATTAACATGCAAAATGAACAACTAGCAAATATAGTTAGCTAAATGAAATGGAAATTGAAATGACCACTCAATATCAAAATGGAGAGATTGCATGCAATTACATTGTGATAATTAGCATGAATCAAAAAATGAAATGCAAGTAAATCTACTTGTATGCAATGGAAATGAAAGAAATAGACAAGCACAACAAATGCATTCAAAATCTCATTCTCTTAAAGGGAGATGGATGGGATGCCAAGGGGAAATCCCCAAGCTCCCAAAGAAAAAATAGTTCCTTTATTATTAGTTCTGAGAGAACCCTCTTATAGAGATGAGAGCTTAGCTTTGGGAAAATGTTACAATATGTTTAAGAAAATACTTTTTCCCAAAGACACAATGAGTGATTTGAGAAATGCTACAAAAGACAAGTTTTTTGAGTGAAGGCTTGAAAGCCTTAAATGAAGAGAATATCAATGTTACAAGTCCTCACGCTTGTGAGGCTCTTGGAAGAAGAAAAATATGTATAGAGAGGAAGACCTTGTTCTTGGAATTTCAAATGTGAAGGGACTTTAAAGAATGCGGTTTATGCTCTCCTTTTTAAATTCAAATTTGTCTCCAAGAACACCTATAGGACAACTGTTGAAATAAGTAACTAGGTCTGGTGTTCATAATGACATATGTAATCATGAATTTTATGTATTTGATGTAAAGAGGAAAATAAATTTATTATTATTGTTCTTTGTGAAAATTCTTGAATCTAACACATCAGAAACCCCTATTGCAATTATTGGTTTACAATCTCCTACTTGTTCTTTACATTAAGAAGTTATTAATTGCATAAACATCAAAGTAAACATTATTGCAGCCTTCACAAATATACAGATCATATTCTGAAATAAACTGAGACAATAACATAAGG
This sequence comes from Pinus taeda, assembly GCA_000404065.3. NCBI lineage: Eukaryota > Viridiplantae > Streptophyta > Pinopsida > Pinales > Pinaceae > Pinus > Pinus taeda. The sequence goes on from APFE031634166.1 coordinate 23,557, forward strand.
GACACTGTTATTTTTGGACAATTGTCCCCAGAAAAACCCAATTCGGGAAAATCAGTGCAACATATAGAGGGTTTGTATTATTAAGCAGATTTCTTGAATACAACTAGGGTGCCAGAAATGGATCACCCAACAGAGAATATCCTCGACAGTCGTACCTCTATCTGGAGATAGATATTCTGGCAAATCAACAACTGGATGATCAAACCCCATAGTGACTTCGGTTGTTCCCTATGCTGGACAACGAACGCTGCTCCAAGCGCTACTAAGGAATTGCGTCACTCTTCTAGGCGCTGCGTCACCCTCTCCTGGCTCAGAATTTGCTGATCTGCTCCCAGTCCGCCCCTCATAATCTCCCGAGCGCTGCCTTTGAGGACCAGCGTCAGCATCTGCTGCTTCTGTGCTGCCTGCATCAGTCTCTGCGTCCTCCGCATCAACCTCTGCGTCCTCTGCGTCAACTCTTCTAGGGCCTGCGTTGTCTCTTCTGGCATTGCGTTGCCTCTCTGCTATATATTCTTCAGCCTTAGATGAAAATCCATTGCTGAACTGCCCCCTTGCTGCACTCTGATCACTAACTCGATTTCCTCAGCAAACCCTGCCCTAGAAAATCAAATTCTTGATCTCTTGGTGTATCTCCAACTAACTCTCAAGCCTCCTCTTATACTTTTCCTGTTGTCAAATCAACGACCGAGATTAAGTCCCTAATCAACGACTAAGATTAGAACTGGCTTGATCCTTGCCACTTAAAACTTTCTCACCCATATTTTATTAATACATATTAATATTTTTATTTTCCTAAGTTTAGACTTAGGAAGTCTTTAAAATTTTTAATATTTTAATAACTCTTCATCCTGGTGGAATTTCTCCAAACGATTTCTGGATCTTGGAGATCTCATGTGCCTTAGCCTCTCCACCAAATTTCATGGCTAGAGCACATCCGATGCTACCCAAAATCAACGCTCCCTCTTAGCGAGGAATGTGCTCTAGCAATGCTTCACCATAAAAGCATCACACTGATCCTCCGCATCGGTCCTCTGTGCTGATGCTTGGCCTGCTACCCCACATCCACTGCACTTGCTACTTCCTATACTGCTGCCCATGACACTGCCACTGCCACTGCTACATCTATACTGCAGCTCCCTCTCAACATGCTGCATCACTGTGGCACTGCAACTCATTTACCGAGAGGTAAGTAATTGATCTCTCCCAAACACTGACATTCGAGTCAGTCTAGAAGCCTCGTGATGTTGAAGCCTCCTTTGTTGCTATCTTGTGCTCCCTCTACTACCACTGTGCTACTGCAACCTCTTCTGTGCCTCTCACACTGTTGCAACCTCCACTGTGCTGTTACAGACTTCTGCACTCTAACACTCCCTTGACGCTCCATCACACCTTGCTCCACTCGACACCTGTCATCATGCTACTGTCTTTAAGGGCTCTCGTCGCCGGATGTGATCCAAGAGTTTGGGCACCTCAAGGATCCTGCCCCACTTCTGTAGTCCTTTCGACTACAGCTCTATGTCTCCCCACCTCCTCCCTAGAGGTGCATTAGCACTCATGGCACAATCGTCATCAATCTTGACATCCTTCTCCGGCTTTGCTGGAGCTTCCTTTGAGTCAGAAGCTTCTCCCTTGCCTTTCTTCCTTGGGCATTGAGAGGTATAATGCCCCAGCTCCCCACAATTGAAGCACTTGACTTTGGAGATGTCTTTCTTCTTCTTCTTCTGAACCCCCTGCTGTCCCGCTAATGCGAGAGCTGCATCCTCCTCCTCCTCCTTGATTTGAACTCCCTTACTGCTACTCCCCGTCTTGGTCAATCTCCTGAGCTGAGCTGCTCACATGTCCTCCCAACTGGGGAGAGTCGCTCTGCCCAAAATGCTTTGGACAAATGTTTCCCACTCCTCGGAGGCTGCATTTAGGGCAGTCCTGACCATGAACTCTGGATCCGGTGTAGACACCATAGAAGTAAGTTGGTCTCGAATCCCTTGCAACTTGAGAAGGAAGGGATCTATCTCCTCTCCTTTCTACATCTAATATGACGTCAGCGGATTTTCCAATAACATCTTCCGCTACACAGAAAAGCCCTGGTATAAGGTGGTCAGGGTCTGCAACGTCTCCGTTGCTGTGTTCTTCTCAGCAATATGTGGTATTACATGATCCTTGACCCCCTCTAGGATCATGCATTTCGCCTTTGCCTAGGCCTCATACTTCTCATTTGCATCAGGGTCAACTAGGACAACTACTATTCTCAAGGCATAGTCCTTGATGCGATGTTTATCTAGAACTGCCAAGATCCAAGCCTTCCAGATGACAAAATTGGAAGCACCGTCCAATCTGTCCTGATCCCTCAATCCGTACACTGCCGTCTCTGCTCCTCTTCTCTAGGCTCCCTCTAAGTCCTGATTTCCCTCTCGGAAATCCTCCGCCCAAATGTCAAATCACTCCTCTCCAATCCTCCTTTGTCGCTGCAACCCAAATCTAGATTTCTTAGCTAGAAATTTGTTGAAGTAGTGCTTCCCTTTACCTTGGTTCAATCTCCTTAGGCACTGTTCTGCACTGACAGAAACGATGTCCCACCAACTCCTCAAATCAAAATCTGCTCAGCTCCCTTAGCCTCGGCAACTGAAGAATCTGAGCCCTTCTGGCTCTGCGCAATCACAGTCAGAGCTGGATCAGCGCTTTTTGGCCACTGCGTCTATCCTTCATGGCTCAGAAAGATGATTTGGCACTACGTAAGCCTGATTTGCTCCCCTCTGCCTCTGCGCTGGCTTGGACAGCTAATGTAGCTACTACGTGGGTTCCTCCCAACTACTGCGTCACTCCTCCTCTTGCCTCTTCAGCTCTGGAACAACATTGTCTCTCGGGACAACTGCTTCGTTGTTGCAAATTCTAAGATTTATCGGCTGGTGTCTTCAGTCGCCTATGATTTGCAATCACTCCGATACCATGTGAAAATTGCTGAATCTAACACATCAGAAACCCCTACTGCAATTACTGGTTTACAATCTCCTACTTGTTCTTTACATCAACAAGTTATTTAATTTCATAAACATCGAAGTAAACACTATTGTAGCCTTCACAAATATACAGATCATGTACTGAAATAAACTGAGACAATAACATAAGGGACACCGTTATTTTTGGTTAATCGTCCCCAGAAAAACCCATTTCAGGAAAACTGGTGCAGCATATAGAGGGTTTGTATTATTAAGCAGATTTCGTGAATACAACGAGGGTGCCAAAAATGACTCACCCAACGGAGAATATCCTCGGTAGTAGTACCTCTATGCGGAGATAGATATATCAGCAAATTAGCAACCAGATGATCAAAACCCACAGTGACTTCGGCTGTTCCCTATGCTGGACAGCGAAAGCTTCTCCAAGCACTGCTTAGGAACTGCGTCACCCTCTCTTGGCTCAGAATCTGCTGATCTGCTCCCAGTCTGCCCCACAGAATCTCCCCAACACTGCCTCTGAGGCCCAGTGTCAGCCTCTGCTGCTTTTGTGCTTCCTCCGTCAGCCTCTACGTCCTTTGCGTCCTTTGCGTCAGCCCTTCTAGGACCTGTGCTGTCTCTCTGCTATGTATTCTTCAACCTCAGATGAAAATCCCTTGCTGAACTGCCCCTCGCTGCAACTCTAATCACTAACTTGATTTCCTCATTAAACCTTGCCTCGGAAAATCGAATTCTTGATCTCTCTTGGTGTATCTCCAACTGACCCTCAAGCCTCCTCTTATACTTTTCCTGTTGACGAATTAATGACCGAGATTAAGTTCCTAATCAACAACTAAGATTAGAACTGGCTTAATCCTTGTCACTTAGAACTTTCTCACCTATATTTTATTAATACACATTAATATTTTTATTTTCCTAAGTTTAGACTTAGGAACTCATTAAAAATATTAATTATTTTAATAACTCTTCATCCAGGTGGAATTTCTCCAAACGATTTTTGGGTATTGGAGATTTCATGTGCCTTAGCCTCTCCACCAAATTTCATGGCCAGAGCACATTCGATGCTACCCAAAATCAACATTCTTGAGGCGTGGGTTTCATGCTCAAGAGAAATTTATTTTATAGGTCAAGCTCCCATTGAGAAGCTTGTCATTGTCTCTTCAAGTCAAGAAAGTCATTGTCATGTATGAAAGACCCTTCTTGGGCATGTTACATATTGTAAAGAAAATTAGTTGAGTCAAAATAGAATCAAATTTCCCTCCAAGACCTTATCAAGATGCAAGCAACAAGTCAGCCTACCAAACAGTGACAAGTCAGCCTATGGACAGTGTCAAGTTGGTCCACAAGCAGTGACATGAATCCTATAAATAGAGAGCTCGACCTCATTTGTGAGTACACCAATCGAGTTCATTCTGAAGCTCAAGAAGTCCGAATAAGTCTTGCGAATGAGAGAGAAGGAAAGGGAGGTTATAAAGATTGTTTTTGGGTTATTCGCCTCACACATGCAAGACAATTAGGGCCACTTTCTGTAGTTGTGAAGATCAAAATTGCAGTCACTTTAGGAGGCCAAAAAATAAGGTGTCTAAGATCAATTTGCCAAGCCGAGTTGTCAAGGTAGGAAGATCATCTCCAACGAAGAAGAGAAGTCCTGCAAATCTTCCCTAATCAGTGCACACATGTGGAATCACAAAGATTACAGGCGAGCTGAAAATTGCAGACCTGTGATAAAGGCCGAAAATTGAAGAAAAGCCGAAATCAATATTGTTGCAGTCAGTTTGACCAATGTTGACTTTGTAAAAGAAATGTTGATCAAAAGTAAAGATTTGACTTGCTCTTGGAGGGTCTTGGTCAAGGGTCATAAGTCTTGGAATCTATCAATTGAAGTTCTATAAGAAGAGAAGAATTCTGGTGGGTTTTCCTCTCAATTGGAGAGGTTTTGGCCCTCGCTGATCACCTATATCTTGTGTCTTATTGTCTCATTGTTCTTTATGGTTTGGTAGTTGTTTGATGAAAAGATCACAATAATAATCAAATTAAAGAAAAATCTAATTAAGATAAGTAAAAAGATATCACAAACAATTATCGAAGTAAGAGAAATCACCTAACCTAGTTGCATTAGATTTTTCAACAATAGCAAGAGAAAAAGTTAGCATGCAAGAGAAATAATGCTGAAATATGCAAGAGGAAGACTTAACTTGCATGTGATTAAAAGCTTATGGATGAAATGAGATTATAATACACTTATAGTACAATAAGCCCCTCACTAGAGCAACTTGCATGGGCTGATCTAATGAGTGAAAGTTAGGATTTAAACCCAACAATTTAGCCTCAAATGCCTGATATAAAACAATACTAGCACAGTTTAAAGTAGCCAATAGAACTTGAATTTCGAATTTGATGGAATGAAGAACATAAGGCTTATAGAAACCCCTTATCAATTGTCTAATGATACTTGTGGAGAATCTTTAGCTTAAGAGACTTGTGAGCTCTTTGAGGTCATTGGAGATGGATGGTCTAACTAAAAATGTCTCCAATCTCTAAGGGACTTGGTACCCTGCCTCTGAACACAATAAACACTTGCAAAACCAATTGTTAGTGCAAAAGGAGACTTGTCATATGAAGGCCAAGTTGAACTTATTGTTTAACCGAGAACAACAAATTACAACTCGTGCTTAGGATATGGCAAGCTCAAGGGCGATTGTGTAATATCCCCATTTTCAGTTTCCTCTATATTATAGCTAGGATGGATTTCTAGGGCACAGGCTGGCCAGTTCACGGGAACATGATTATATCATGAGGGGTCTCGAAGGCGTTTTGAGGGATTTTTATGTGATCTGATGACATTCGCTTGACATATTCATCATCAGGAGTAGTGTTGCACAACTTGATTTTGGTTTAGTTGCTTTCTAACAATTCCCATAAAATGGGGTTTATACTTATAGTGAGCATAACTTGATTAATTACACTTAAGGTGGCATTTTGACGAAAATATTTTACAGAACACCATAGTGTAATATCTTGTTGGAACTAGAACATCATCAGGAGCAGTGTTGCACAACTTGATTTTGGTTCCATTGCTTTCTAACAATTCCCATAAAATGGGGTTTATATTGAGCATAACTTGATTAATTACACTTAAGGTGGCATTTTGACGAAAATTTTTATGGAACACCATAGTGTAATAGCTTGTTGGAACTAGAACGAGAAGATCTATAGGATGGGATAATGAGGAGTGAATTTCAGTGACTTGACGTGGGATGGAAACTGATTTACTGTTTTCCCAGATTAGAAAGGTGGTTTAATTAACTAAAAGGAGGGAAAATGTGTTAAATAGAGAAAAAGGCCAAGTGACTAAAATAATAATAAAATAAAGGCTTCTAGAGGGTGTCATTAGATCTATAAAAGAGGAGGAGATCATTTGGGGACATCTTGGTTTGGTTGATCATTGTTATAGTGAGAATTGGAGAATGGAGTTCCCAACTTTAGTCGACCCTCAAGACAGAAACTCTCGGGTTTACTATTGTGTGTTGGACGAAAACCCAACACTCTTTGAGGAAGTTTCACCCAGGAATCTCACGGTGCTTCAGTGGATGTTTTGGAGAGTAGATTTGCAATAACAGTCTTGTGCATTGGAGGGGGATCACATAGAGCTCCAATGTGGGTGATATTTTCAGTTATAGTTGGGATGTCGGGTTAGCATTGGAGTAGATTATTTGGAGGCCAGTTTATTCATCTCAACTATGTCCACGTAATCTTATGCCTAGTAATAAAATAAAGTTGATCTTGTTTCCATTTATCTTGTTATTTGAGATGTTGTGTTTTACTTGTCATATTGTATTGGCAATTTCTTGCTAAATGGATGCAATTTCTTTTTATGAAGAATTTTGTTGAAAAATTAGGGAAATATTATGTTTGGGATATTACAGTGGTATCAGAGCTGGTTTTTCTTGCTAGCCTGATGGTTTTGTTGTCAAAATTGTTGGTCTAGATTTATGAATTATTGCAGGAGTCATGATTGCTATGGCGCAGAAGCCAAATTTTTCCTCAATGAGAAAGCTGAAAGTTTTAGGTCAAGATTGTAAATGTACAAGTCCGAGTTCAATTGTTTGTGCCAAGTGTTGGAAAATCAGAAAGACAAAATATTTTGTTTATATTGATAATTACTTGTGATAATCTTATGTTTTCTTATGTTCTTTTATCTTTAGTTCATCAAGCAATTACCAAAATAATAACACAAACATCACAAACACTAGATGTAGGCAGACAACCAGGGCAAAACCCCTATCTAGGGGAAAACCCAATCAACAACTCTTAATAATTTCACGAGATGATCCAAGACTCCTTGACCTAGACTCAGACTTCCTCCAATAACCAAGTCAACCCTTCCCTTCTTTTGCAGATGATAAACTTCCAACAACAACTTCGACCTAGATGTAGAAACAGAACTTTGACCCTGCAGTAGCTCAGTGTTGATTTGTGGTAGCATCGAATCTGCCCTAGCCACGAAATTTGGCAGAGAGGTTGGGGCAAATGAGATCTCCAATACCCAGAAAAGGTTTGGGCAAATTCTAAACAGATTAGGGGATATTAAAATAATTAATATTTTTAATGGAGTCCCTAAGTCTAAACTTAGGGAAAATAAAATATTAATGTGTATTAATATGAATTTGTGTTAGAATGGTCCAAAAGACATGGATCAAGCCAAATCTAATCTTACCCATTGATTAGGGACTTAATCTCGGCCATTGATTTATCAACGAGAAAAGTATAAGAGGAGGCTTGAGGGTCACTTGGAGGACACACTGAGGGAGACCAATCAGTTCAATTTCTGGAGCGGGGTTTGCTGAGAAATTGAACCAGTGGTTTGGAGAGTAGTTAGGAGGCAGAGAGTACGAAACAAAGAAATGGGAGATCAACACAGAGGCAGAAGAGGTAGACGCAGAGCCAGAGGAAGCCATGTAGAGGCAACAAAGACTGCATAGAGCTAGAAGGGCCTGCGTCATCCACGTAGAGGCTGCAGGAGTGACGCAGAAGGTCAGAGAGGTTGCGCAGAGCCTTAGTAGGCTGACCCAAAAGGTTTCAGGTTGATGCAGAGGGTTTCAGAAGAAGTGATGGAAATTTGTCTATCTGTGGGTAAGCCAGTTTGGCACCCTGTTGTACTAGAAAATTGCTGAATAATAAAATCCTCCCTTGCTGCAATGGTTTTCCCACATTGGGTTTTTCTGGGGATATTAGTCCAAAATAACTGTGTCAATGTGTACATATGTTTATTTATGTATTATGGTGTGATATCTGCAACAATATTTATTTTAATGTTTGTTGAAGTAATTTCATGAATAATTTATGATGAAGTAAGTAGGAAAAGTAAATCAGTTGCTATAGTGATAGAATTTTCACACCCAACAAACTCTGCCACCCAACAATAACCCAACAAAATCTTCAAACCAACAAATAGGCCAACAAAATCTTCGACCCAACAATTAGGCCAGTAAAATCTTTGACCCAACAAATAACTCAGTGAATCCACACGTGAGAGAGAGAGAACCCAAAAACTTCAATTTTTCCTTCTCTAACAAATATCTTCCTCTTGGAATTTCACACTTTTTCTGCCTCCTTCTCTTGGATATCGAACTTGTGAGAGAGTGTGTTCCAAATGAATCAAACTGCTTGTATATATACCCTTTTCCGGAGTTCGATTTACCCTCTTGTAGGCTGACTTGATCAGGTAAGGGCCGACTTGGTGTGGAGGTGACAAATGACTTATTTTACTCAACATTAATTCTTTTTACATGATTCAAAAGCCTGAGATGGGTCTCTTTAAATGGACAATGAATCTAGTGAATCAAGACAAAATCTAGAAGTCCTCAATGGGGACTTTGACCTAAAAACATGATAGCCCAAGCATGAAACCCATGCTTTAATAAGTCATAACACTAATAATAAAAATTTCTTTTTCTTTCTTTTGATAAATACATTTCATTATGACTCAAATATAATTATGAAGACCGAACTTAGTTACATTCTTCAACACCAAGATGGTGAAATTGGCCCAAGTTTAAGGAGCACGAGTCTCGATAAGCCGAGCTCCAGGGAGGTTGAGAAATAATTGCAATATTGAGTGAATTAGGGCCAAGCTTCCCTGTTAGGGGCAGTCGATTCTCGCTGTTTGCAAGGTACCAAAGATTGTCGGAAGCTTGATTCATAGGCGCCAACCACATTTTTATCAAAAATTGTTGATCATGGGAAGCGTAGGGGATAAAGTCTAAGTGTCAAACCACATGCGCATGCACCAGCTAGTCCCCATTTAGGATCTCTACATTCATGGTTCGATTAAATGGATTGAAAATTTCTACAAGTCGTCTCGACAGTCTTTTGCATAAATTTGTGGACTAGATTTTGATGGGGTTGTTACTACCTATTACTCAGTCCTAATATATGGGTTTTGATGGTATGATAATGCTTGCGATTTCTTTCGCGTCAATGTCTGACTGTCACTAGGTCAACCAATTAGTTGGTCTTTTGCTCTGGTGGTCATTGGCATCAAGAAGCTTCTTAACTAAAGTGTGTAGCTCTCACGAAATTACACTGTGCCGTCACTGCTTCATTCTCCGTCCATTGCCAACAACTTCTTCGTTCTCTCTCACATTATTGGGGCAACGTTGAATATGCAGGATACTGAAATCAAAGAGCAAGTCCCTATTGTTGTTACTCTAGTGTTGATCGAATGGTAGGTTGGACGTTTGATTAGCATCAATCAAGGAAGGCAAGTTACCAAGCCAAAAATAAAACTTTCGAACCAATGTGTAGAGTCAAATGCTGAAGACCAAAGGGGTCGATTAGTGATAGCCATGTGAGCATACTCGATCACCGACCAAGTCGACACTTGAGAATTGCGGGTGCACATGAAATTGATTCGGTGATTGTATTGGCTGAGGACCGAAAATTCCACACAGAGTTCATGGTTACCTGTGAATAAGGAAGACGATGATCTAAGCAGTGAATAAAATCACTGCGGAGGAGTCATTTAGACAGATAGGTGGTGCAATTACCTCATCGTTTGTAGAGGAGCTGTAGCGTGAATGTAAATCGAAAGGTTAGATTTTATCACTTGTGGCATGTCATGTGTGCTTCTATGGACATTCAAAGGTTGGATCGGAAGTCAATTGGACAATGACGCGATTATGTGATTGGCTTTGAACCCTGTCAAGTATGTGCGATGGAAAGTGGGTAGCAATGAAGTCTGCTCGTGCTATGAGTTTTCTATGATTGAGGAGCAATGCACATTTATGTCTAGCTTTAATTATTTGTGGTGGATCAAGTAGAGAAGAGAATCGATGCATCAATGACAAAGGTTGTGCGTTTTAAAACACAATGTGCGAATTAGTGGTTGCAGAATGACTAGTGACAAAAATGTGATTTGCAACAAATGCTAGTGTTGGAAGAAGTGTAACAATACAACTTGTCATGGTTGTGCAATTTTTCTGAGGACGATTGTTAAATATAAAAGTTGTTGTGCGCGTATCTTCTTTTGGGCCAACTGTGCCTTAAGGAGGTTGGGGCTATTGAGAAATCCATTAGGGTAGGAACAGGGCAACTTATTCTTGATTTCTCTTACTTGACATTTAACTGTGATATTATATTTTCCTTTTGTTGATTATATTAGTGTTCTTATCATCAAAGAAATGCCAAAAACATAAAGGTCACAACCATACAAGATGAACACAAGATGTAGGCACTTAGCCAAGGCAAAACCCCTCTCTCGAGGAAAACCCATAAATTCTTCTTCTCTTCGTTAGAATCAAATAAAATGAGACAACCTGGACCTTTTGACCAAAAACATAGACTCCCTCCATCCACCAAGTCAACGTTCAACACAAATTCTTGAAGTCAATTAGAATCTGCAACTTCTGAAATTCGTCCTCCATCCTTGTTCCCTGCAACTAGCTTCAAAATCCTCACATGTGTGGCAACAAACATAAAGCCTTTGGTTCTCTTAGCTTGATAGACTTCTTTTCTTTCTTCGTCAAGGTTGTCTCTTCTTTTATAGACCTTCACATTCCTTTCTTACCACATTTTGTACTTATAATTGCAGATCGAGCAGATCGAGCTCCCTTCTTTTGTTCTATCTTCCACAAGGTCGAATGCATCATTTTTATAGTCTTTTTGGAGGTTGAATCCTCTTCGTGAGGCCAACTTGATGTGCTTGAGGTTGACTTTGTGGAGAAGGCGGGTTGACTTGGTGGATGAAGGACTAGTCACATAAAATAGTTTTCTTTCATGACTTAATGAGCCCAAGAAGGGTCTTGTTGTCGCACAGTGTCTAGGCACCGCGACAACGCTCAGAGAGGGCTGTCACTCTAATCCTTACTCCGTTTAGAATCTCTCCTAGGCAAGCCAAGGGGGATAGTCCCTAAGGTGAATGGACGAGGGTAGCCCATGGAACACAAGCTCTAGGAGATTTTAATGATGGACAACTTGATGAATCTAAAGCGATTCTTGGTCAATTGAGATAGATAGATTAAAATAAGACATGATCACAAGATGAAAATGACTACAGACCAATGCCTTCAATTTGAATTAACCACTAGACTAAATAATAACAAGTTAGCCAGAGAAAACCTATAGATGTGGCAAATAGTGACAATCATGAATGATCTATATAAACATCCAAAACTTTAACATGCAAGAGATTCCAGATTTAAAATGATTTTCATTAACTGCCTAGATTTAGATTTAATTAACTTTCTCCAACAGTCAATATGATTTAAAACGTTTATTGCACTTGACAATAGAGAAATATAAAAAATTCATTTAATCACCAAATAACACCAAGGAACTTTAAATTAGAATTTTAATTGTTCCTTAAGTAATTAGTTGAATGAAGAAATCAAAATGAAAGGGTTAATAAATTAAAATTTTAATGGGCCATAGGCCATATTAAAATTTTTAGTGTGAATGCGCGAATTCCTTTAATTTATTTCCTTAGTCACCAAAAAATTTAAAATTTTTAAAATGTTTTAGAATTTTAGAATTTTTTTAGATTTTTTTTTAATGTTTTGGATTTTTTTAAAGTTTCTTAATATTTTTCAAAATAAAATCAAAACCATAAATCAAATTAGAAAATAACATGAAGATCAAATAGTAAACAAAAATCGAAATTTTAAAATGGGATAGGGCTAAACTAAAGCAAAAATAAAAATAAAAAAATCAAACTTTAAACTAACTTAATTCATAAATAAAATAAAAAGGAACTGCTAACCCTAACTATATACAAACAAAAATAAAAAAATTGAATGAAAAATTAAAAAGTCAAATGAAATCGGGTAAAAAGAAACTAACCCTAAGTATCATAAAATACAAATGAAGAAAAAAAAACGAGTGCTTTTGTTGTGTGCAGGTTGGAGCTGCTTGACGATGGAAATAAGGAGAGAGGCTTGAAGGGCAAGACAGAGGAACTCTGGCAGGGAGCTAAAGGAGCTTTGAAGGAGCTTGCAGTTTTGACGACGACAAAGGGAGAGAAGCTCAAATCGAATGAAAGAGCAGTTTGGCAGCCAACCTAAGGAGCTTCAAAGGAGCTTACAGCGAGCAACGAGGGATGGAAGGACAATGCGTGAAAGATTTCGAGGGTGAAGAGAAAGGCAACGTGTAGGCGATGAAGTGTCCACGCATAGGCTAAGAGAGCAGTGAAATAGAGGAGAGCTCTAGCAAAAAAATAGAGAAGGAGATGGAGCTCACGGAGATGGAGAAGGAGAATTTAGGCAATAAGGAGAAGAAAAAATGCGAGTTGGAAAAGATGTAGCAGACAAAGGATAAGAACTCGGATTTCAAAGAGGATGAAGGCAGAGAGGGTTAGAAAAGGAAAAATGCAAGTAGCAAAGAGGAAGGTTAAAAAAAAATTTCGATTTTTTCCAGAGAAGGGAAAAAGCACAGCATAAAATGGCAGCGAAAAAAACCTAAAGATAAGCCCAGAAAACCTTGATTAAAATGTTATACTTTTGCTTCAGATTTACCAGTGAAACCCCTGTGAAATTTATTTCCAGATTTAAAAACTTTAAAACACTTGGACTGCAAAATTCTTTTTGAATAAGATCCCTGCAAAATGATGTTGATGAACCCCAGAGATCCAGATATTACCCTCTAGGGCCTAGTTTTGGACTCTACACAGTTTTCTTCTTCCGATCTATTGCTGCACGACAACAAGAAAACATCCAAACAAGATATACAATGATAAAAACTAAAACCCCAGAAACCCAAGTCAGAAAACCAAAATAATTTACAGATCTATGCACAGGAATGAAAGATCTATCAGATATGAGTGTGAATCCAACTCCGTTTCCAGATCTGACAATCTAAGGCTCTCAACAGCCAGATTCATCAATTTCGCACGTAAAAAATTTAAATTTTTAAAGTTTAAAGGAGGTGGTGAACTCAAAACCCTTCATGCATCACCAGTAAAAATCTTATGATAAGCTCGGGATCAAATTATGCTGGGCTCTTCAGAAAACACGAATCGGGAGTTGGTTGGTTCAATTGAAAACTTCCTCGAATGCCCGATGATCTAAAAAATCAAGACTTTCCTACAAAATCCAATTCAACCATCAAAATAGAGCGAGAAAATGATAATAAAATTAAGATAAATAGAGATACTTGCTATTACATTCAAAATTTAGATTATTACTTAAACCCCAGCGACTGATCACGATACCTGTATTCAAATCACTCTTCAGAAGCTATCATCAATGGTTAAAAGGAAATTATGCATGAAAACAACATATCTTACAGGCGTTCCATGAAGAGGAACACTGACGAAAATTAACTCCAAAGTCTTTCTTTATTATTCAAAAAAAAGATTACACGAGAGCATTTTTCTTAGCACACGATCAAAAGATCGGATGAATGCACTGACAAATGACTTCATATTTGAAGATAAATCCTCCAACGGCTAGTTTGAGTGATCCTCGTCAAAGCAATCTCGACCATTGATGAGGATCAAAATTTCTTTTAATCTCATCCGTCGAAATTTTAAGTTCTTGAGGAAATTCAAATTTTTCAATTAAATGCATTTTAATTAACTCAAGAATAAAAATTTTGAGTTAATTTCCTAAAAAATTTCACTTTGACTTAACCCCTAGGGACCAAAGGCTTAAATTTAGCAAAATAATAATTTACTTTAGTCCCGAGACCTTTTAAATTTTGATTTTAAGGACTGACGAATTTTGCTTTTGGAGAATTGAAATTTACCTAGGACCTATAATTAATTAAATTTCTGGCGTAGGATTTTGATTAATTTTTGACCTGAAAATTTAATTAATTAATCTATGAGGGGATAAGTTATTTTTGCAACCCTCAAAACATTTTACATCATAATTTTCATATTTTTTACATCATGAGGGGGAAAACCCATCTGTAACAGACCCTCACAAACTACCATTTCTGTTACACAAATATAATCCAACAAACCAAGCAATTTGTAATAAAATAACCTAACCAAATAGTTAGGATTATTCCCAAATCACTTTTACATAGACTCGATCTATAACACTACAACTCGCTTAATACCCCAGTCGCAAAATACATTCCAGCTTTGGGGTAACACTGAAGGAAAACTCTGCCGACCATCTGAGAATGGATCAATGAGACAAAAAACCTCTCAGAATGTAGATCGTCTCCAGAAAAGTAGATTCACCTAGACAATTACATACATGACACAGATATGCTGAGATTATTTATATCATATACATGCAGAATGGGTTTACATTGTAACATGATAATCAAGCTGATGATGATAGTTGAACAACACGGACACATCGATGAGGCGCTATCCCTTTTGCGAAAAAAGGGGGTGTACTGCTATGGGTCGTTGCCACGTAGTGGTCAACAAGTCTAATGCATAATGACAAGTACAATGACTTATGACTCAACCCTATAAGCCTTCAATGGAGGCTTGGCCTAGAACCAAAAATACATAAAGCATGAAAGTTTGAAACCCATGATTATAAATAATTTTTTCTTTTCTTTCTTTTGACAAATACATTATATCATGACTCATACAATTATGAAGACCAATACTAGTTACATTCTTCAACACTCCCTCTTAAGTAGGGAGGTATTCATAATTGTTCAACCAGTATGGGGTTGACCTCAATTTGAAATGTTCCAAGAAGAATACAAAAAATAATACAACAACATATGCAATGCTTGGGATACGCTCACTACCAAGGTATCCTTCCAATAGGTGCTAAGGTGTCATCTAGGCATTTACCACTATAGGTACCATCAAGCTACAACCCTGGTATCCATCAAATAGGATACCATCTAAGCCTCCATGCCTTGACACCAACCCTTACAGGGATCTAGGTATTAACACTAAAATGGAGCTCCAATCGATACCCTCCCTTTGGGATCTAGATATCAACTGAGATCTCAATACTAACCAAGCCACAATGTCGTCCCAAGTACCAATGTATAGGTAGTTTTATGGTACTTCGTCTCTCCCACTCAACCAGATCAGAGACATTTATCAATAGACCAACTTTTTAGGAAGAGATCAACACATCCACCAATGTGAGCATGCTCCTAAAACTAGCTTCTTGTGGGGAAGAAATTTCGTCAACACATAAACTATTTGTTCATCTATTGGCATGTACTATAGCTTCACAACCCCAATCAATATCCGAACTTCCAATGTACATTTTCTTGTATGCTAGCATAATCTTCGTGGTGTTTCAACTATTATGATGCTGCTTAGGTCATCTCAATATCCAAACACATTTCGACGGAAGCTTCCTTCTTAAATTTCTCTAGCAATGCCAAACTCAACCTCAACACTTTCCAAAACATCCAATTCTTGTTCACATCTTCATCAATCACAACTTTATTAATGACAAATACAACTCACAAATAACGATTTGTAGTGTTTCATCTATTCTCCTATCTGAAAGATCCTTGTGGCCTTCTCATGTTTTCAACTATGGAGGAGTTTTACCAAGCCCCCTCTCAACTAGTGAGATATACACTTTCTTTATCCAAACTTCTTCTCTACTAGGGGACAAATTCATCATTTTCAACCACATAGCCTCTTTCTTTCCAATCATCACATCATCAGAGAACTTCAACCTTCTAAAACATCATTCCTTTTATCCTCGACAACAAGGTCATCAACAATGTATACTTCAATGTTACCAACATTCTTACAGCTCCCTTTTTTCATCATGCTCAACATCATTATCAACTCATCATTAAGTATGAGGTAGTTATCTTCTAACATCTTGAAGACTATGTACTTTCAAATCTTTAATAACAAGTTCAACCAAGTACAAATATAGAGCATGATGTCAACTTTATCAATATAGGGTTAGCATGTTATCATAATGGGAGCATAATAAATCAAACTTTATATATCAAAACCTAAACTTAGTTAGGTTTACAATCAACAAGGGTTACACCTTTCATGCCTTAGACTTTCACAACAATCTATGCTAAGGTTATGTCACAAATGCTAGATTCATTTACCAAATTTAAACTTTAGATATTAGCAACTAAATTCAATCATAGTGAAAACATTTTACATCTAGGGTTTTATTATCATGCCCTAGAACCTCATATTAATCTCTATTGGGGTTTTTGTTGTAAACCCTAGATACAAACATCAAAACTTCAATATTAGATATTCAACAATTTTGACCAAACTAGGATTTCAATCATACAAAAGCATATACACCTAAGGTTTCAATCTTAGGAACTTACATTGACTATTGCAAGGTTTTTGTCATAAACCTTAATTCATCAAACTCTAAAAATCTAGGATTTCATCATATAACCTAGACATCAACAGCAAACCCTAAAAGGCTAGGGTTTCATACATCAAGAGATTAGGATTTCATTATATTTCGTAGACTTCATTAACATACCCTAAGTAGACTAGGGTTTCATCATTAACTTCAACATACCCTGAGCATCAAAAGGCTAGGATTTTACAATAAACCCTAAAAGTTTAGGTTTTACCAAAGTAAACAAAAGATAGAATGTGTGATAAGGGTTGATTTAATCTAGGGATTAATCACCCTAACAATATAGAATCTTAAGAATTCTATAGCAAACCCTAGACATGAAACAATTAGTGATACAAAGGAAATTTCAAAATGATTGTACCTTTTAATGAAGAAGACCTACTACAAATCTTATACTTTTATACATACCTTGAGTTGCTTCTTTTACAAACTTTGTAGGATTTCCTTATTGAAAGGCTCCCTTTGAATCATGTGTTGGTACCATTCTAAGACCCCTTTTTCCCTCCCAAAACATGACCATTTCCTACCTTTTTCTCATCATTCATTCCTCAAATGCCTTGGAAATTAATTAATTAATAGTTTATAGTTGTTGAATTGCATTTAAATTGATTTAGGGGTTTTGTGTTGATAAATTAGGATTTTTGGCCTAAATCACTACAGGAAGTCTCAACAACCTGTAAATGGCTTATTGTGTGACATGTGGCATGACAGCCAGGTCAGAGCGAAAGGCATGGGAGAAAAGAGGAATGTCCAAGCATGGACAAGCACCTATCCCGCAGTGGAAATATTCCTCCTATATGCACGGTCAACGCTTAGTCAACTCTGGCATGTTGGCACAAAGGCAGCAACAACACTCAGTTTTAGTCCATTTGATTTTTAAGTTGTTTCCTAGTTTTTAATATGCGTAAGTAGAATAGGAACATCTCTGCGTTTTTACCAAAAGCAGCAACAGCCGCCTATGGATAAACATCCATTTTTCAAAGGATGTAATGCATGTAATTAAAAGACTGAACCGGGACATATGTTCGTTTACACTACCGTTTTGATATTGCAGACTGTTACGTTTTTACATTGTCACTTCAGAACAGAGCTTTTGGTTTCAATATAATATCGCATTACAATCTCTGTGCATCGTTTTAATACTGTGATCGTGGTGTGATTATCTCAGTGTGCCAAAGACGCGGACGGGCCCTGCGTGCATGGTATACTGACATTTCATTTACGTTTGCATTGTATTTGCATTGTGATTTTAATTTCACTTTACAGTCAAGCGTTTGAATGGTATTTGAATTCGATTTATATGTTCAGAGATTTGATTGATGCTTACGTTGTGTTTATGAATGTGTTAATTAGATGTCTGTGCATGTGTTTGAATAAACCCTCTTCTGGATTGTGAATTGCATGCTGTAAAGGATTCGATCCAGGGTTGTTTATAAAACATTGATATGGACGACGTTTATGAGTTTTCCTTTGCATGCCTTCATTAAATATTCATGACTGTTGAATGACATTGAACAGGGGTTTCATGTTGGTGTCTCTGTAAGGAGACCGAAGCCTTTAAAGATAGTTATATACAGCACGTTATGGATTGCACTGTAGCTATTAATAGCATATGGTTTGATGCTTAGTTAAGGCTTTGATTGATAGTTTAACAATAGATTTAATCCCAGCACTGTACTTAGGAGTCATAGGTTTAAAGTAGATCCTTTATGCTTATATATTTTAGGCACACGCCTCTAAGTATACGCACCCTGGTTGTTTATAAAACATTGATATGGACGACGTTTATGAGTTTTCCTTTGCATGCCTTCATTAAATATTCATGACTGTTGAATGACATTGAACAGGGGTTTCATGTTGGTGTCTCTGTAAGGAGACCGAAGCCTTTAAAGATAGTTATATACAGCACGTTATGGATTGCACTTTAGCTATTAATAGCATATGGTTTGATGCTTAGTTAAGGCTTTGATTGATAGTTTAACAATAGATTTAATCCCAGCACTGTACTTAGGAGTCATAGGTTTAAAGTAGATCCTTTATGCTTATATATTTTAGGCACACGCCTCTAAGTATACGCACCCTGGTTGACGATTAATTTTGACCAATCTAGCACCCCTAGATAGGACACTACATCATGATAGCAACAAATTTGCATAAGCATAAGGGCAGCTACACCAACTTTATGAACGAAAATATTTCATAGATCATTACATGAGACAAAAGACATGATAAATATGAAAAGAGTATGCACAAGGATATTGAAATTATTCCAATCATTAAGATGCAAGAAAATTGAAGCTCCAAGACAAAATTGAAGCTCTTCCAAACATCGAAATTCATCAAATCTCCAATTCGTCCATCAAAAGGCTTAGTGAAATTTCCAGAAGAAACAAATGAATCGAATCCAAGTGATGATGAGATTCAAATGAACTCTCATCAATTTATATCCTTCCTAAAGAGCTCAATTTGCCTAATTAGGCCTAATTAAGCCCCAAATAATAAAATAATGTACGATAATGACATGACTTGGTGACAAGCCCACCAAGATAGCTCCATAATACAAAGATAAGCCACTCAAGAGAGCCAAATAGTAAATACAATGAGTCGTTGGACCCTTGAAGAGGCCTAGTGGAGTCCAAAGTGTGCTAAGGTGAAAGAATAGGCCCCAAACATAGTGATCAAGGGGTTGGTCCCTTGATATCCAAGCAAACTAAATGTGATATCCCCAAGTGGGTGTGGGGCCACAATGACATCCTCATGGGTCCCCAAATGGATCGATAATGCCTGCATACCATTTGTAAGGGCTAGAATGATGACATAAGCCTACCTTTGTCTCTTGTGGTGAGACACATCCTCATTTGGGCTCTGGAACATCTGCCAAGTGTGTGGTGCAAGTGTGAAGTCCACTGGGCATGGTGGTCTAGGTACATTATCCTCATCCAAAAAGGTGGAACACGAGCAATCATTGAATTGTGTTGAGGGATACATGAAGTGGAATTCTAATCTCTGCTATGGTGGAGGCCCATGGTTCTCAATGCTCACTCTACAAATGCCAATATGACCCTCTGGAGTGCTTGGACCCTATATAGGGAGATCAAACCCCGAATGTAGACCCACCTGCAATCCTATATAAGATCCAATGCGTTCCCTCACCTTCTAGTACAACAAATCATTAGAGTAATCGAGAAAAGAGCTTACAAATCATGGAATCAAGTGGAGTCTTCATAGTGGCATGCCCTTCCATAGTGGGCTTTAACATGTACATGTGTCTCCAAGCTCAATAAGGGGGTTAATGAAGGACCCTATTAAGTGGTTTCTACCTCTAAAGGGAGTGACATGTCCATGGTACATCCATGAATCCAGACTGCCAGAACAACCGAAACTGTCGGAACTGTCGGGAACTGTCATGCAATAGCTGGGAGAGTTGATGCAGAAAAGTTGCTTGTTATGCAATAGCTGGGAGAGTTGATGCAGAAATGCTGCTTGTCACGCAAAATCTAGAACTGCCGGAACAACCGAAACTGTCGGGAGAGCTGATGCAGAGGGCAAAGAAGGTGACGTAGGGTTGACGCAGAGCCAATACAGAAATAGTCGGGGTTAGCCAGTCTTGTGCCCAATTAGTCGGAATTTTGCCAGGTGAAGTGAGGTAAAATTCACTCAGATTTTCTACTAGTATTTTCTCTGTAAAGGATTGCTAGATAAGCATCCTAGATTTGTATTCAGATATTTCTTCTACATAATAATAAACTCTCAGGGCTGCTGCACCAGTTTTCCTGCATTGGGCTTTTCCGGGGACTATTGTGTCCAAAAATAAGTGTCCTATGTATCTTGTTCTTTGCTTTGTTTTCTATTTCATGAGATCAAATATTTAATTAGTGTAGGGTGGAAAAGTAATTTGCTTCAGTATTCAGAAGAATAACTTGATGAATGTAAATTTAAAAATCAAGTAGGTGAAGTAGATTCAGATTTGCAGCAGTAGGGGTTCCTTAGAGTCTAGGAATTTTCACAGTGATAGCCATAATGATAGGGGTAGAGCTCATGTTTGGCTTTTGCCCATGTGCTAAATGTGTTTGTCTTGGCCATCTTTTGCATTTTACGGTACATTTCTTGTTGAGAGTGGCCAAATTATGCTTTTTCTTTTTCTTTTAACTGCATCTACCTCCAGGGCATCATTCCAGGCCCGACCCAAGGTGTGGACAAGGGGAGGGGGAGGCTAATTCCTTATGGGCGCAATGGAAAAATGTGGACCTGGATGGGAAATATGGTGAATGGGGTTATAATGAGTAAGAGGAGTGATGTATATGGTGCTAGGAAGTAGGACCACACAACCAAAATTAGGGTTTCCCATGTAGTGTCACCCCTAAAGCTTGTAGCCAATAAAAGAGATCCCTGGGACTAGGATACAAGGCTAACCATAATTTTGGACAGAAGATACAAGAGTACAAACCAAATCCACTCTTTTCGTCGAATCCCCCCACAAATCTATGCCCAAAAGTGTCCATGAATAAGTAAACAAAAATACTCAACTACACAATGAAAATTCATACCTTTGGGTTTGGAAGGCCCACCTTCAAACATACAATCATAACAGATGGGCGAGAGACCACATGGCTAGCTTAGGTGGCAGAGATAGTGGCACATCGAGCTATCTGGTGGCTGCAAGGGGTTGCTCGCTGAGGACCATGGATTTCTTAGTGTGCTTAGGCAATTTATAGGTGAATTTTAGGGCATTTGAGCATGAATTTTACCACTGTTATGATGATTTAGAGAGATGTAGCAAACAGTGAGGAAGAATGAGGGCTTAGAGATCAAACCCTAGGCCCAAGGCCTTGAAGATTGCTTGCCCAAGTTGCCAAAATTTTTCCAATGGACTTGGCACCTAAAAACACCAAACTTGAGCCAATTTTTTCCTACAAAACCCACCAATATTCAGTCCAAAAATTTTCGGAGATAGATTGAGGGCAAAGTGGGACCAAAAGAGCTAAGTTACCAGGATACGGATACGGATACGGATCCGTTGGATTTTTGAAAAGCCAGGATCCGGATACGGTGAGTACAAAAATATATAATAATATTTTTTAAAATTTTAAAAAATACATTTGATGTTTAAAATCAAAACCATTCATGAATCACAACATTGAACTAAAATAATTAGACAATTTATGAATCTGAACACTAAAATGATGCATCTTGCCTCATACAAAGATGATAGTAGTAAAAACAAATGAATGTTTCATCAATGATCACTTTATTAATATGATAATATAGAGTAGGTGTGTCTACATATCATGAAATGGGTCTACATCATCATCATCTACATATTGCAACTCTACATCATGAATAGACGATCGTGCACCAGGAATGTTAGAAGTTGTTGCAGAAGTAGGAAGTGGTTGTGTAGCATCCTCAAGTAGATTAAGTTGAGTCATGGCATTCAATGTCATTTTCAAGTCAGATATCTCAGGTTCCACATCCCACATCCTATTTGGACCTTTTTATACTCTGAAGTAGAATGTGATAGAAGGCGAAGGTTGGAATGGACATATACAAGATCCTCATCCTTCGCTGCTCCCAATCTGTTTCTCTTTACCAGATGGATGAAGCCATATGTACTCCAGTTCCTCTCAGCAGATGAGGAACTGGCAACCTGCGATAACAACCTCGTGGCTAGAGTTTAGAGATAAGTGCTATCTCCACCATGGAAGCCCCACCAAGTAATAGGATCCATATGCCCCCGATCATCCATGGCTATTGGATCTGAAAAGATCCCAGTGGATTGTACAAATGCCCCAAATTCATCACGTACATCCTTCGCAATTCCAACTTCCCTATAGATTTTCCTCAAAGCTGTCTTATATCCCTGTACCACTTCAGAATCTCTGTTTGGTGCTGCTCTACCAGGTAAAGACAATATTTTGGAATGGTAATATTTGGGGTGTAGAGCATACGCCAAAAGGTGTAATGGTGTGGTCATTTTGTTCCACCTTTTTGTAACTATGTCTTTCACTTCATTGTAAAATACTTCAAAGGGGTCATGCTCACTTGCCTTGATAATTCCCTGTATTTTCTCCAACATACTATCTATGTTTTCATAGACTTCCCCCAAGCAAGGCATATCTGTGTCAAATGCCCTAATCATGGTTAGAATTGGTTCTGTGAACTGCAAAAGGTATTGGACCTTGTCCCACCATGCATCATCAAGAATGATATGCTTTATTCTTTGTCCTCTATCAGAAGTTGAAGTCCTCCATGATTCCCAAACAGGGTCAATGACCATTGCCTGTAATGCTTGTCTGACCTCCAAAAGCCTCTTTATGACTAAAGTGTGGGAAGCAAAACGAGTTTCGGCAACCTACATAAACATATTGAAAAGTAAAATCTTAAATCAGACATAAAATAAATTGAACATTAAAAATTGAGAACTTCATAATGCATAACATTGATTAAAATTGGAGTACCTTTAGTAGCTCCAACTTTGCAAAACTCCGATATATGGCTTGGGACATTGAGTGATTCGTGATAAACATTTGGATCTCCTTTGATGCTACATATATTTCATTGATCCACTCAATTTCACCAATCTTGGCTAGCATAAGGTTCAATGAATGCACTGCACATGGAGTCCAAAATATGTGATTGTATTGACCCTCCACAATCAGGCCTGCTGCTCTACAAACCTTTGCATTGTCTGTGATAACTTGGACAACATTTTGTGATCCCACACTTTCTATTGCATCAATAAGAATTGTCGAGATGAACGTTGCATCTTTTTCCACTCCACTGCAATCAATGGCCTTCAAAAACATTGCTCCTTGGGGACAAATTGCAATAACATTAATTAAAGGGCGATTTCTTTGGTCTCTCCATCCATCAGAAACGATGGACACCCCTGTTTCTGCCCATGTATCACGGATTGATTGTAATTGTCTATCCACAAATTTTCTTTCTGATGTTAACAAAGTGGTGCGTACCTTTTCATACCCGGGGCTCTTGTATCCTTTTGGTGCTTCATTAACTGCTTTAATCATTTGTTGCCAATAAGGAGAGCGCACCAAATTGAATGCTAGTCCATTTGCATAAATGCAATGATCAACATGCTCATCTGCAACTTCTCTACCCTGGTTATTGAACGCTGCTTCAAGAGGTCCTAGAGTAGGCCTTTTATTACTTGTGAGAGCTGGTGTAGATGGCAATGACGACTTGGTTGTAGAGGCTTGCACAGGGAGTTTTCCCTTGCTGAATTTCCTATCAGCAGCATCTTGCAAAGATGCATAAAACTGAACTTTTGCAGGACTCAAACGTGTCCCAGGTTGGCCATTTGGACCATTTGGACCATTGCATACTAACACACCTGAGTTAGTTTGCCCAGTGAGATGGGCCTTCACCCTAGTGTATGAGCCATTTCAAATGCTATTGCATTCACTACATCTCCATTTGTACGAACCACCACCAGAGTTTTTGCCAAGAATTTCCACATACTGCCATAAAGGAGATCTTGGATCTTTATTGACATTTATTCCTTCACTAGATTCATGTTGTAATGGTTCCATGTTTATCACACCTGCGTTGATAACCAAATATAAATTAATAAAAATGTCATTCTCAAAACAAAATTCTAAAGTGGTATAGGGCAAAATAAAATTAAAAAAAATATAAAATTCTAAATTATTGTTAATTTATTTTATAATAAATAATTTTAAAGTTTAAATTTAAATAAATAACTAATTAAATATATATTATTATAATACATAATTTAAATTTAAAATTATAAACATAAATAAATAATAAATATATTATTATTAATAATATATATATATATTATTATATTTCTAAATTATTTTTATAAAAATAATTGAAAAATTTAATGTAAATAAATAACTAATAATTATTCATAATTATATTACATAATTAAAATTTTAAAACTTTAAAAATATAAATATTAATAAAAAAAAAATAATACACTATTAAAATTAAATTGATTAAATATAAATTATTAAATAAAATTATAAACAAAACTGAAACATAAATATTTATACTTAAAGTTCGGTGGACGTTTTTAATTTTATTGATAACTTGATTAATATATAGTTATGTTTACTATGGTATATTTATAAAAATTAAAAATTAAAAAAAAATTAAAAACCTACCGTGGACGTGCCGTGGACTATTTTTTAATTTTCATTTATAACTTAAATACTATATAGTTTAAACTTTACTATGGTATAATTTATAAAAATTAAAAAATGAAAATAAAATCTACCGTGGACTCACGGCGCCCACCCACGATGACTTGCAGTCTGCAGACCTCGACTCACGGTGCCCGCCCACGATGACTTGCAGACCTCGACGACTTGCAGACTTCGACTCATGGCGCCCGCTTGCTCTTCTGCTCGACCCACGATGCCCACAGGAACCTGGTCTGTCGATTCTGCTCGACCCACAAGCTGCAGAAAGAATGTTGCACAACTCGGCCCACGATGCCGCCCTTTTATAGAATCGTTTGCAGCTAAACTACGAGTTAAACTAGAAGTTGAACGGGAAAAAAACTTCAATTAATAGAGTTATTAACTGTTAACTCAAGATCTAAATCCACTTGAACTGTGACATGAACTGTTGATAACCGATTGTATGGATCCCACCGTATCCGTACCCGTACCCGTTTCGGATTCGGGGATCCGCCGTTTCACCGCTTACCCCCCGCGGATCCGATAACGTAGCAAAAGAGGCTAACACTAGGCCTAATGGGGCCAGCTTTGGGCTAGGAGAGGTCTAGAGGGCCTAGCGGCTAGGGCAAGAGGCTAGAGAGGCTGATGTAGGGGCTAATGGAGGTAAAAAAAGAGGGCAGAAGGGCGGAGGAGGTAGCAAAAGGATGAAAGGAGAAGGTCGAGAGGGAAAAAGGGTTGGAAAGCCTACAACAAGCCCTTAGGTAGCCGTCTAGGGTCCAGGAGGCGGGCTGAAGCCTTCTAGGCTCACGGCCAGACCAAAATTGGTCTTCAAACCCTGCCACAAGAGCTAAGGAGGAGGTCGAGCCCCTTTAGGGTTTACGGCTAGCCTCTATGAGGCCAAAAATGATGACGCAAGGCCCTAAAGGGATGATGCAGTGGGTCCAAAGGTTGACGCTGGGCCTGAAGGCCCTAAAAAATTTCCAAACCCTTGTTTGAAAAAAAATATTTTGCTTCAGATCTCGAATTTCTATAAAATTTCTTCAATAGCTGGCCCTCCAAAAAAATTAGAGACTAGATCTTGCCCTCAAGGGCCTAGATCTAGCTCTAATATAGCTATTTTCCTTTGATTTTACCTGCACAGATGAATTTACATTAGCCCAAAACCCAAATACATACAAAATTTCAAAATAATTCAAAATCCAAAAACTCCAGTTGCAAAACAAAGGTTAGAAAATAAATTATTTACAAAAGAATCTGTTTTACAAATATATTTACAAAATATACATGTGTACAATGCTTGATAAAATTTTGAGGAATTAAATTTTTGTAAATCCTTGACAATGGGCTAAATGTATTTTCAAAAGATAGATGCAAAATCCACACCCTTAGCGAAGTTAAAAAAACCATAAGAATATTTCGAATCCAAACATAGTCAGGCTCCGTCCAAAGTTTGTGAACTTGGAATCCAAGGGTTGGGGAATCTGCAAACACTATATATTTTCTGAAAAATAATTTATTAGAACACAGTGAATCAGATCACCTAAGATAAGCCCACAACTTACCAATAGAATGTTCCTAACACCTACATTGAAATAATGATTAATAACAATTATAAAGCACAATATAGGAATGCCTACGCCCAACACATACCACAAATCAATAGATCAGAGACACCATGAATTGCACCCCAAAGTCTTTATTATGATTATTCGAACATTCTCAATGGGACAATAGTTTACATCAACTTTTCAGAGTTACATTAGCCAAAATTAGTTGGTTTGAGACACAAATGATCTCTAATTTATAGATAAATCCTCCAAGTGGAAAATAACGACTAGTTGGCTTGATCCCCGTCAAAATAATCTTGGCCATTGATAAACATTTGATGATCTTTTAATCTCTACTGTTGATATAATTATTTTTGAGAAATTTTCGAATTTCTCATTAAACCCATTTTTTATTAGTTCAAAAATAATTATTTTGAGCTAATTTCCTCAAAAAATTGACTTTGATTCGACCACCAAAGTCCAAGTGTCCAATTTTTCTTGAAATTTCCAATATTCTCTTGGTGGGGAACCTCCAAAAATTAATTTCCTTAAGACCCACGAATTTTTCTTCTTGGAGAATTTAATTTCTCTAGCAATTTAATTTTTAGACTCTAATTAATTAATTTTTTTGGCTTAGAATTAATTTTATTTTTGCCGAAAAAACTAATTAATTGACACTTGAGGAGATTAATTATTTTTCCACCCTCAAATATTTTAGCCATGCTGTCTAAGTATGAGGGACCATGCACTAAAATATTTTTTACATTAAATTTTACAATAAAGTAACCCTTAAAGAGGACATATCCGTTTGTTATAGACCCTCAAATAATTTACCCAACTTTGCGACACTATGTGTTCTAATAGACCAAGTGACTTGTAATAAAATAATTTAGTCAATTATGTTAAATTATTTCCAAATCACTTTTACAGAAAGCTCGACTAAAACACTAAGACTCATCTAAGACTTTGACAATAAATTCTATCCTAGCTTTGGGGTGAGGTTGGAGGGAGAAACTTTGCCTATCAATTGTGTTTAGAAACACAGATGAATTACTGAGATGAAAAACCTTGTAGGATGAAATTTGTTGCCAAAATAATAGGCTGACCTAAGTTGTTACATACATACGTAGTCTTACTAGTATCATTTACATTACAATTTTTTTGTAGAATGGGTTTACAATGACTAAAAAACTGATGGCCGATGATCTCGATCTCTGAAAAAATATGGTACCACTGCTTCCTTGGAACTTCGACAAGATGTGTGCAACATGTCCAATGTCCCTGTGTCATGTGACTTAGCTAATTTTCCATCCAAGTTTAAGTTGAATATCAATGCAACTTATCATTGAATCAGTTGTATGAATCTTCAGTTTCTGCTTATCTAGGATGCTTATATTCCTTGTCTTGTTTTTCCACTAGATTTGAAGATCTTGGCTGTATTCTCCTTGATTAAATTTGCACAGATTCACGAGAAAGTCGAGTCTGTTTCCTGTATTTCATTTAGGAAAATTCTACTTCATGGGCATCTGCTTTATGCTAATGGGTTTATAAATTGCATGAAGAAGATATCATGGAACATTGCACAATTCACTGCATGAGAGTTTGGATTGACTAAATCCAAAACAAATAGTTTCTCGATACTGTCAAGATGAAACTTATATTGCCTGGCATTGCTTTCATTCACAGGCCCATGAAGATTTTTCAGGACCAACCTCTGGAAGCACAGCATGTGTTTCACTTATCCAGAAGAACAAACTTATTGTGGCAAATGCTGGGGATTCCCGTTGTGTCCTTTCGAGAAAGGGTCAGGTAGTTTAAAGCCGTGAATTTCTCCTGTAATGTTCTTCTGCTTTTGAATTTTCTGCTTCAGATTTGTAATATACTCAGACATGCAGTAGTTGATCTGTTAAAATGATAGCAGGATTCTAGTACTTTTCCTTGTTGCCGCATTCTCCTAAGGTACTCTTCTATTCATCCGTATACAGGCTTATAATCTGTCAAGGGATCATAAACCAGATCTTGAAAAGGAAAGGGAGAGAATTATTCAAGCTGGAGGCTTTATTCATGCTGGGCGCGTGAATGGAAGTTTGAATCTGGCAAGGGCTATTGGTATATCTCAGAGGCTCATGTGCACTTTATTGATGCCTTGAAATGTATATGAGAATTATGGCATATCACTAAGATTTAGTTCTATGTTTATTCTTCTTTTGAAATTAGGATTATAGACATGATTTTTTGTTGACATCTTTAGACTCTCCATGTGTTTTAGAAATGCGGAGTTCACATTGAAACTGACCTTCGATTAATCTCCGATTGGTTCTAGGAGATATGGAGATGAAGCAGAATAAGTTCCTACCTCCTGAAAAGCAAATCATAACTGCTTGTCCAGACATAAATGTTGTATGTATTCTCAACCATGTAGGGCCAACTTGATTAATTTGAAGTGCCAAAATACCTGCTTTGCTTAATAATTGAGTGTACAAGTTCAGAATCACCTCTGAAGTACATAGTTTCATAAATGATCCGTTTCATAAATGAGCTTAGAACTTCTTTCATTTTCTCCCCTGTATATTTATGCAGGTGGAACTTTGTGAAGATGATGAGTTTCTTGTCCTGGCATGTGATGGGGTGTGGTATGGCATTGACTTCTGGACCATTATTTATTTTAAATAGCAGTAATTAAATTGCAAATGAAGAGGCAACTGCTGTTATCAGATACATGTATTCTACTAAGTTTTACAAGATGACAGTATTCAAAACAGGATTACTGTTGAATTATGTAGCTGCGGAAGGTCTTTTAGCTTGGTGTCTTCTCTGGAAGACCTCAACTTGTGTCTTTTAGGGGCTTGCATGAGATATGCAAGCTATTTATGGCTTCTTTCTTATTTTTAGGAAAAGGGGTCTAAGTTTAATAAAGGGCAAGTTACTTTATTTTAGTAACTTTTTTATTAGTAACTTCGATGATATAATCTCAGCCGTCGATATAGGCCTAATGAAGTTATCATTGAGTCTAAGGAAGAGGTTAAGACACAAAATCATTGTTGAGCACTTGAGCGAGTGATTTGCCAAGTAAAAAGTCTTGATTTGGCTGAGGAGATTCAGAGAGATTGCCGAGGAGAATTCGGGATATAGCATATAATTAGGGTTTGAGGTCAGATCCCTTTTGACTTTCAAACTTCCCAAAACAACAAAGACAAAACAAATAACCTACTTGCTGATATAGCCCCTTCACAACCAGCCTTTTCAGTCCTTATTTGTCACTTGTTACCTGGCTGTCCTTTGCCTCCTTCACTTAGAGAAATATCTCCTTTAATCTCTCTGTACAATCAACTGCTTGCAGTGGTCAAATCCTTCAGACCTCTTGCATATATCAGCTCCAAAACAACAGCTACTCACAGTCAACTTGTCCCTACAAATTCACTACATACTCAGCCTTTGACCTTGCTGTTCAAGGCTCCTTTCATGAACAGACTTCAAGATATACCTCAGCAACTCTTCTTCTTCAGGATAGTAAACCTTTCATGCCTTGGTGGACACACCACAGGCCTGAGGCACCTTCACATGTTCTGGCCACCAACCTGAGACTTCTTAGACATTGCTCCTAGGGTTCTGAGCCTCTTTGCCCTCCTTCTTCTAGCCTTGCGGCCTACATCAGAAACCCTCATTGCTTACAACCTAGTTACAAGACACCTCTCTGCCTACAACCTATTTATGTTGACCTTCTTAAGGGCTTGGTTGGCCACCTTTACCCCTCGGTCCTGCTTGTTCATCAGCCTGAGGCCTCATGGCCTCCTTTTCTACCTGTGGCCCTCTTATCTGCATGGCCTCCTTTTTGTTCATAACACAGAGGGCTAACAACACTATTTCTCTGACTGTGACAGATCCGAGGTCTTCTGCCTCCTTCTAGGGATTTGGCCCCCCATTTTCTAGAGCAGAACAAAGACTGTATGAAGACCTGAGGCCTTTCGGCCTCCTCCTAGGGCACAAGCAGAACCTCGACCCTCTTTAAGAAAGACAAAAACATGTGGGCAAAGTAGGATTGTAAACTCGGTAGCATCCCTTCTTTTACACAACAAACCATATCCTCCACATCTGATAGTAGGTAGCTCAACCTACTTTTCTAGGGTAGAATCCTTCTTACAAAACCAAAAATATAGACCATACAATCATCTTTCTCCTAGCCGCAAATTCTCCTTGAGGATCTCGGCTCCCCTTGGGCTACATCTTCCACAAGAATGAGATTGTTATGTGTGAGACCTCTCCATTGGTCTCCTCTATTTATACTTGGTCATTTAGGAAACCCTAGATCCCTTAGGGTGTTAGCCTCTCAACCCATTAATGATAATTTTATTTAAACAATTAGTTAACTTGGGTCCCAAACCCACAACTTTGCTTCAAAATCCCAACCACTTGGGTAACTTGCCCAACCAACTCACTTTTGATGGGTTTCCTTCTCTCGGAAATACTTTATGAGCTACCCAAATTCCAACACTCCCTCTTAGTGAGGAAGGTATTTCTTTCACATTTTGAAATCTCTAGCTCCATGACTTTCCTTGCATACCCATGACTGTCCACACATAAGTAATGACTTTCCTTGCGTGGTCATAATTGTCCTGACATGTGCTATGTCTTCTTTAGTACTTGGCCAAGCTTTATCTTGCATGGTGCATGATTGTCCTCGCATGCAACATGGTTCTTCCTTGCAATGCCATGAGTGTTCTTGCATGGTTCTTGATTGTCCTTGCATGGGTTGAAAACTCCACTCTCTTGCTTGAACCTGAAGATTCAAACTTCCATTGACAGTTGAGATTCCTTTGTAGTCTCCCCCTGAAGCTAGACATTCCTTCTAAGCCTACACAAACTCCACTAGATCGCTCTACTTGCCTGTGCACACTTTGATCCACGTGCTCTTTAGAGTAGCTCTGATACGATGTTGAATTTTCCTTCTACCCCAAATCTGGTCTATGTTTATACTAGATCATAAACACATTGAAGATACTCAACTACAAGTACTTTACACAACATAACTCTATAGTAGTGATATCAATAAAGTACACAAATTTATATGGCCCAGATCATGACTTTTATTAGTCCATTAATAAAAGAATTATTAGGGCTCCCGTATCAAGGATCATGGCCCTTCATAAAACCTTGATACAAGACTAGTATACAATTAGGGCTTGAGGTTAGATCCGTTTTGACCTTGAAATTACCCAAAACAACAATGACAAAACAAATAACTTACTTTCTGATGTAGGCCCTTCACAACCAACCCTTTCAGTCCTTATTTGTCACTTGTTACCTTGTTGTCCCTTGCCTCCTTCACACAAAGAAATAACTCCTTTAATCTCTCTATACAATCATCTACTCGTAGTGGTCAAATCCTTGTTGCATATATCAACTCCAAAATAACTACTACTCACTGTCAACTTGTCCCTAAAAATTCACTGCATAATCAACCTTTGACCTCGTTGTTGAAGGCTCCTTTCATGAACAGACTTCAAGATATACCTCAACTACTTTTCTTCTTTAGAATAATAGCCCTTTCATGCCTCAGTGGACACACCACATGCCTAAGGCACCTTCACATGTTCTCGCCACCAACTTGAGACTTCTTAGCCATTGCTCCTAGGGTTTTGAGCCTCTTGGCCCTCCTTCTTCTAGACTCGTGGACTACCTTAGAGACTCTCACTGCGTTCGACCTAGTTACAAGACACTTCTCTACCTGCGGCCTACTTCTGGTGACCTTTTGAAGGGGTTAGTTGGCCACCTTTACCCCTCGGTCCTACCTATTCATCAGCCTTAGGCCTCACGACCTCCTTCTATTCTACCTGTAGCCCTCTTATATGCTTGCAATCTCCTTTTTGTTCATAACACGAAGGGATAATAGCCCTATTTCTCTGCCCGTGACAGATTTGAGGCCTCCTGCCTCCTACGACTTCATGTTTTAGGGCTAGATTGTTCTCTGTTGTAGATAATTGCATTTTTAAATTTTTTTTATCATTTACACATTACATTCACTTGATAACATCATAACATCAATAGCAATTATGTAGAGAGAGCAACAAAATCAACGATGCAGCAAAACAGTAAGGAACAACCGAAGAAAAACATACACAATAATGACACCAGGATTTAGGTCAGAGACTAGGGCAAAACCCCACAAGGGGGAAAACCCAACTAGAATCTTCTATTAGATGTTCATCAAATGTTTAGCTAAGATACAAAGTACAATATCTTTCAACATTCAATACATTGGGCCTCTTAGGCCAAATCAGTTAGCAGACAAGTATAGGGAGGTAGATCTCCAAGCAACATCTTTCTCTGTCAAGTCACTGTCATAGAGAAAAGTCATACATCACAGATATGTTGCTATACATCAGTGTCACTATCATATCAAGGTCACTATCACACAAAGTTACTGTCACTGTTATGTCGAAGTCACTATCATATCTAGTCATACATTATTGCACTGCCATACCATGCCATTCATTATACATCTAGTCATTCATCACGGTCACTGCAGCAAGGTTACTATCAGAGTCATTGTTATCACTATCACATAGATTACTATCTCACTATTACATCGATCATTGTTTCAATGTTATCTAGGTCACTATCTCACTATCACGTAGGTCACTGTCTTACTGTCTCATATGTCTCTCTCTCACTATCTCATAGGTCACTGTTCTTACTTTAAGGTCATTTTATTATCACAACCATACGAGATTTTGAGATACAATTGCAATCGACGGAGACAATGCGAGCTCTAGAAACATACGAGCCACAAAATAATGAGAGCCATAGAGTGATCCATAGAGAAACACGAGCCATAGTGTAGTGTGATCCACAGAGAAGAGAATCGAATTATAAAGAATCCCACAAATATATATACCATAGATAGAAAGTGATCCATAGAAAGAAAGTGAGCCACAAAACTATGAACTTTAGATATACCATGCAAGCCACTGAGGTTAGATACGTGTCACAAGGAATAGCGAGCCATAGGAAATAAGCATATGTTAATTTTAGGTATGTTCTATGCTAGAGCAATTTATTTAATTTCTTTTTCCATATTAGCAATCACATCAGCATAAAGTAAACTGTAGATAGAACATGAATATAAATCGCAGAAGGCAAGCCAAGACAAGAGGACACAAGATGTGGCGCTAGCCAGGGACAAACCCCACAATGTGTGGGGAAACCCTTGATCAATTCTTCTTTTATATTCTTCAAAGTTCAGTAGAGAAAGAGAGAGAGAGAGACAATACATTTACAATAGAAGTCAACACTTTGACTTATCTAGATCTAGCATAGATCATTTCGTATAACGATGAGATCAGTTGAAGACATTCTGCTTTCACTGATTCTCCAAGGTGACTCCTTCACCTATCATTTGCTGCACCTTACCGTGTAGCACCATCATGTTGCTCATGATCACTGTGCTGCCCATACATCAAGTTGTCCATGACTTCATACTTCATGCTGCTCATGCATCATCATGCTTCATGCCGCCCATGCTGCCCATGCTCATGATCACATTTATCATGATGCTGCCCGTTGCATCATTCATCATAGTTGCACCATTGCTGCACCTTTACGTAGATCATGCTTGCAGTACCTTTTGAAGTTGTTACAACAACATCTTTCCTATGATGAGATCTATTGAGATCTTCACTATGCTCTTTGTTAGATAACTTCATTTAGGGCTACATTATTATAATGACAGTTTCATATAAATACTATATATACACTGTATTGATAACTGTGAGATGACAACAATTGAGAAGCTCATCCTTAAATTGATGCCGAGACATTACTGATGAGCTAGCAGGAGCACAGATCAACTCTTTGCCTTATGTATAAAAGATGAGAGCATTACGTTGACTGTATAGATTGTGGCTACATTTGACTGCGTGTTAGGGTTTGGTGTATGAGTGCTGCGTTCATCCCTTGACTGTGTTGCATGTTGAGGCTTCTGGACAGGATATGATGCTGTGTTCCATTGACATCGTTCATCTCTTGACTGCGTTGCATATTGGGGCTTCTGGATAGCGTATGATGCTGCGTTCCATTGACATCGTTCATCTCTTGACTGCGTTGCATATTGAGGCTTTTGGACAGCGTATGATGTCGCGTTCCCTTGATAGCGTTCAGATTCCATGACTGTCCTTGCTGTATAGATTCTATAACTGCGTATTGTTTCCATTGCTGTGCATTTGGTTTCTATTGCAGTGTATAAGGTCTTCCAACGTATCTGCGTATGACCTGAAAATGAGTCTTCATAACAATGTGTTGACTGCGTGGGATCAGTCTTCAAGACTGCGTTGGTTCATGACTGTGTTTCAATATTTCCAAGACCACATATTCCATGGCTGCGTATAGACTGTCTCCAGGAATGTATAGAGTCTTCAAACTGTTGCGTATGTATATCTGTGTATTCTATTACACAACGGAGTAGATTCATCACATTGTCATGAATTGCGTGTTTCATGAATAACGTATATGGTCTTATGTTGACTAAGTGTAGAAGTCTTCCATTGCTGCATATAGGGCATTACATTGTCATGAACTGCGTATAAATATCTCTTATTACGGCGTGTAGATAGATCTTCATTTGCCGGCATAGATAAGACCTCATCTGCTGCGTGGATGTGCCCTCATCATAGCGTATGGACTGTGGCTATTTCTACTACAGCTATATCTGCAGCTAGGGCATCCAATGTATTCTCTTTATGTGTCTTCTCCTTCTCCAAAAACCCAAGACGTGGAGAGGAGGAGTTCACCTGAAGAAGGTCTCTCAAATGACCTCAAATCCTCATCTATTTACCAAAATGTAAGTGATGAATAGTCACGTCTATTGGGCCTTCTTGAGCCTACGCAAGAGTTGGTTGGCTTGATAATAATTACATAATCAAAATAAATTCATATCTCCATAAATACTTATCAGAATCGGATGATCTTTAGATCAATCCTACACCTTTCGACGAGAGGGATCCAATAAAAATATCAGCTGCCATAAATAAGCTGACCCACATGGAGTTTGTCCCTAGTTGCCAATTTAACACTCCCTCTCAACTAGGGAGAACTCCATCCGCTGATCCATAGTTCCGACTGTACTATCTCTGCCATCAGTGCCCTGCACTGCTCTGTGGGCTCTACTCTGCAGACTCTGCTGGCTCTGCGCTGATCTGCTCGGCTCTGCTGGCTTTGCTCAGCTCAGCTCAACTTAGCTTTGCTGACTCTGCTCTGCTCAACTTTGCTCTCTTGAACTAGGAAGAAGAAGAATTGGTCGAGATTGTCTTATACCATTCTCCACTGATCCGAAGTCAATCTCAGAGTGCGTACCACTGGTCCCAGACCAGTCTCAACCGACCCGAAGTCAGCTTCATAGTAGGTACCACTCCTACCACTGGTCCCAGACCAGTATCGCAGTCTCAGAGAGTGTACCACTGGTCCCAAACCAGTCTCAACTGACCCGAAGTCAACGTCATAGTATGTACCACTCTCACTGGTCCTAGACCAGTACTGCATTGTCACAAAGTCAGTCTCAGAGTATATACCACTGGTCCTAGACCAGTCTCAACCGACCCGAAGTCAGCGTCATAGTCTGGTACAACTCCTACCACTGGTCCCAGACTAGTAACATTGATCCTAGATCAATGGAGGTCTTCCTAGCGTAGGGAGTACAGTAGATACAACGATGCATCCATCGGTACTACTATGGTCCCTAACTTCATTTCCCTGCTCATTGATCAAATGAGAGGTACTTCCCATGAGTCCCAGACTGCAT